>JAMKCH010013918.1:0-25414 GCA_023653785.1 Ophioderma brevispina | reverse complement strand
GAATTCTTTCTGGCCTCCAAGACATTAAGGATGCGTTTACTCTGTACCACCGCTAGACCCAGAGTTCAGAAAATACTTGCGTTTTTTGTGGGCATGAAACTTTAACCAATTCAGGTGTTTACCTAATGGGCTATCATGCCCCTAGAAAATTCACCAAGTCAATGAACGCTATATGGCCAATAAGATCAATGGGGTATCATATCTCAGGATTTAATAGAAGATCTGATTTCTGGTCTGACAACGGTTAGCGATTAAAAAAACTCGGTAAATCACCTTAAACTATTGACAAAACTGGATTACTGTAATTTTTGAATCCAATCTTAAATCCACAAACCCAGATTAAGCACTTGGGATTTATTATTGACTCTGCTTCTGCTGCTATGAAAGTCAAGCTTTTCCAGACGATAACTTATCAATGTTTACAATGATTGTAAAGCCATGTTGGTAAAAGATACAGACAGCATTAGAAATGGTAGCAAACTAATAGGGGGAATTAATTGGCAACCTTCCCGCTTGGAAATATGGATTATGGGCCATTATAGGCCTCTTAGAAGAGGCAACGCCCAAGCCCTTGTATGAATAAGGCGATTATGATTTATAGAATAAAGGTATGATTTTTGGGAACCGGTACTCTCTTACGACGAATTGGAAACCAAGGCGTAACCATTATTTTTAAAGTGGCAGAACGAGGCTGGAGGCCGAGTTTCTTCCACGCAACAAATAATGGTGCGCCGGGTTCAATTCGTCGTAAAGAGAGTACCGGTTCCCCAAAATCATACCTTTATTCTCATTCTTTAAACAACAGCTTTATCATTTAAGTCTGGTCACTTTACCCAATTCGTCTGCTTTACGCAAATATAACAAGAAGGACTGCCACACAAAAAACCCAGTGCAAACACTCGACAACCCGTTGAACCGCACAAACGGGTCTGTATGACGCGACCGCTTACAAAACTAAAAATAACTTCAAATACCCAGCGCGTACTACCTGGGTTCAATTAAACGAATTGAACCTGGGCATCAGCCATGAAATTGTTTACATTCTCACAGCTGTTAAAGAATGAATTATGGCCAGAAGACCAATGAAAAATGACATAAACTGGTGGATATCTCAACTCCCTTGGAAATAGAGATATTTGGATTACTAATTCCAGAAATTGTGATTAAATCAAATTCTTCCCTGCAGGTGGGGAGTTGTTGCAATAATGAACAAACTGGTGGGCGATGGAATGAATGATAGACCACCACAATGACTAGCTAGAATTACTTGCCGCCTTTTTGGCTTTACAATCTAAATTAATGGTTAATGTACATGTACAAATTAAATAGATAACACCACCAGCTTTTATCTACAATAAGGGCATGGGTGGCAAGCCAAGTGACTAATGAACTGGCACTATCAGTTGGGAATGGGTCATTAACAAAGCCATATGGCTATCAGCTGCACACAATTAAAGACATGTGGAAGCCGACTTTGCTAGCAGAACTCAATGTAGATCCGAGTGGGAGTGCTAAATCATAAGGTCTTTACTTGCATTGTAAATGAACTAGGACCAGTTAGAATAACTATTTGCATCATAATTAATGCTAAGTGTGAACGATATGTTTCTTGGCACATAGACTGACGTCCGAGTTCATAATGCATTTTCAAGAAATGGGATGGTGAATTTTATTTCATGTTTTCCTCTATTTCAGCCTGATTTCAAGAGTCTTTACAGAAGAATAAGGCAGATCAAGTGAGAAAGGCACCAGTTCAAGTGTGCTAAACCGGCTGAACCAACGCAACCCTGGTTTGCGATTTCTGACACTGTTAATAAAGGATTCAGTACTGTTGCCTCAGAAAGAAAACTTGCTAACAATGCAGGAAAAAAACAAGAGTTACCTGCACCGCACTCAGAAAGAGGCTAAAATTAATAGCCGCAAGGCTATCGGGGGTATGCTCAGAAAAAAACATGTCCAGTCATGTTTGGCTCCTGGGCGTCTGGGACTCACAGCAATACACCTTTTTGGGCCCGTCCCCCCCCACCCCCCTATGCTAGAAGTGTACAAATTTTGTTCTGAAAGGGGAGTTGATTATATGCCCGTAATAAAAAAACGGTCTAGATTTTTTAAAACTGAATTATATGAAATGGTTTAAAGCTGACTCGATATTCGAATATTATTTTTTTGTGTAATAATGAAATCGTCAACAGAACTAAAGATAGTAACTAAATCACAATTCCGAATTTGAGATGAATCGGGCTTTTTCGTTTTGATGCAGTAAAACTTTATGTGTAGGATTACGTCCCATAGGATACTGTGTATGCCAAAATTTCCGGATCCAGAATTTTATAACAAGTTGTGATTTTCTATATGAGGATTTGATTATGCTTAGTGCAATTTCACACAGTGATTATAATTGGACAAGCATTATGTAATGCAAAAACACATTTTTTGGAAATGAGGGCGCCCTCCTAGGAACTCTCTGAGTCGGTCCTTTAATCTACAGTGCCATCAACACAGCATGCTTTGCTCTGTCGCAAATAGTTTGTTGGAATAAGGCACGATGTACGGTGGGAGTCACCCTTGTGTGATACGTTTTATGAAAGGATTTTTCAATTTAAGACCACCCGTACCGCGTTACACCGATACCTGGGATGTTAAGAATTTATTGAACCAAATTTGTGCCTATCACCAGTAGGCAAACGCTCCACCTGAAACTCCTAACATAGAAAACAGTTGCGCTGATAGCATAGTTTCTGCAGCAAGAGGTCAGACTCTGGCCTCACTCGATATCAGGAATCTTACAAAGACACCAGTAGATATTTCAATTCACAATTGGGAAGATTGATTTGAAGCAAGTAGACAAATATACTGCCCCATGATTGACTAAAACTTATCCATTAACAGGCCTTGTGGGCACGTGGCGTATGGGCTACCGCGCTGAGGGGGGACATTTCCCAGTCTTGGGAAATTTTCCCTCTCAGGGGATCAAAGCCCATTTTTCCGGTCAGAGGGCTAAAAACCGGCTTATTAGCATGATTTTTGCAAAATTTTCCGGCCAGTCCCGTCACGGGTGGCAACCTGCCCCCGGCCCCCCCCCCCCCCGCCTGTTACTCCACTGCTTGTGCGTCTATGTAGCATTGGCAGAATATCTTGACAGAAAAAACATTACGCAAAGGAAAACACTGTTCATCAGTTACACAAAACCACATAAGAATGCACTTCATCACAATAGGAGGTTGATTAAAACTCTAATGATCATGGCAGGTATAGACACAGTGTGAGAGCTGCCTCCACCTCTAAGCTTTGGCACAGGATACCTTTGGAGGAACATACTAAAAACAGCGGCCTGGACAAATTGCATGCCATTTGCTACGTACTACAATAAGCCCATCAAATCATGAGTCTAGATTTGCCTCTAACGTGTTAGACATCTGATTGTGCTACAAATACTTGAATTATAGCATTACCATTCACATCTGAACATTGAATATAAACTAAATTTGCTAGTTCTTTTAAGCATTGTTAAAACCTATGGCAAGGAAGGTGGAGCTTGTGCAAACTGACAGTATGTCTTGGTCACTCATATTAAAGGCTATTCGAGATTTAAAAATAAAACTTGTGTGTAGTAATTGAGAATATCTATTTAGAAAAAAGATCAGTTACCTAAAATGCTTAATTCCCTCATCGTTGGACAGGACCACCAGAGAACTCAAGACAAACTTCGTCTTACCGGTAAGTCGTGTTAATCTTTTTAAATAAACATTATGATGATATTAATATACAAAATGGATGCTGAAGTCACTCTAGCTCCCTTCTTTAATTATTAACTTTTCAAAACTGAACGAAAACTAGAAAACTATTTTACTCAAACTAGACAACTATAGAACCTTTGTAGATTCTGTGTGGAATGTGCAAATACGCATATCGTATACTAGTAGATTATATTGAATACTGTAGAATAACCTTGATCTGTAGTGATGAATTCCTATTTGTTTGTCTGCAGTGCTTCACCAGGAAGATCAAAACTGTTAAATAAGTACTACTAAAAAAACCCCACATACTCAGATGGACAAACTGCTTAATTGCCAAAACCCAACATGCTTAAAACGGGGCAAAGTTGATTAAGATTATTAGTGATAAATTCAACTAACCATCATTGTCTTCCTTGTTTTAAGATCTTGGTTTGGTTTGGTTTTACTCTCCTTTTCTTTGAAACCCTCTTTTAGAATATATTTAGTTTGATAAATAATATCCTTAAACGGTTCTCTTTTGATTATGTACATTGTAATGTATACATATGTTTGAATACAAGCTAGCTAGTGTGCTTTCTGTACAGTGAAGGATAGGGACTGACGTTTCGTCTTTCATTTTACAGGATGCTAAGATATATCTTTTAATATAGTTTTTCACCATATTTAATTATCAACTTGAGATTTTGTTGTTAGTATTGTAAGTTGTATTAATTATTGTGATGTATTGTAATGCATGCGCGTCCGCGGGAAGCCATGCGGTGCGTTGGCGTCCCCCGCACATATCGGGGCATGGACGCATTCAAACTAAATAAAAATAATCCACTTTGAATGCGACGGCCACAAAGCAAACAACACACGCTCTTCAGTAGTCCGGAACGGTTTGTATTCGTTAACTACAGAATCAGCAGTAATTCCTTGGTGGAAGTTCAATAAAAATTCAACTTAATTAGTTTGGCATTTTCTTATGTGCTTTATGTCTTTATAGGCATCTGATTTAACCACAAGCCATGCGAAAATATTAATCTAATTCATGTATAGTCAAACAAAATTCAAACCGTTGCAATCCCATATTATTACATATAATGGCGGGCGTTGGAAAAGTGTTTTTTCTCAGCTCAATGACTATTAAATTCGAAGAATGGTTTAAAAAAAATGCACCTTTTACGAAGTGTATTATGTTTAGCCATAGTTTCTCAGCACCAAACAAGTAAATATTGATCACGATTGGCATAGACACTCATTTTTCGACCACAAAATTATATAAACTGTCAATCAGATACATCTTAGTGGGAGATGTAAAAAATGGTCAAAGGTTTACTACGTTCTTGTGTATTACGTTATCATTTAATTAATTTAGTGTGAATGCGTTTTAGTTTACATCATGAACTATAATTTGAACATGAATATTTACAAATCACATCCCAACATATTGACTCAAGCACTGTGGTTCCACCCTAGAAATTGTGAAATTTGGGATTAACAGTGGGAGGTATCATTTTCGGCAGGATTGTACGCAACAATATATATGCACCATATCACTGCATGGTTATACTTATCATGGTATTCAACACGGGAAAAACTATACCTTTTTACTCCATATAATGAGACCATACATTGGTGTACATTTAAACCACCTTTGGGGATTTTACCTGATTTCATTTTACACCTGTACAACTTTTAAACCCCCCTTATTTTACAAAGTTCACCCCCATTTCCCAGAGGTTGGACCCAGACTTCTGATTGCAGCACCCTTCAAACTAGATACACATCTTCAAACCTCTTCCCCAAACTTATAGAATAGGATTCTCGTTCATAACCCTATACTATAAGCCCCACCCTGTGCGGCAGGATAAAGAAAACCTACATGTCAGGAGTGTCCCCACACAAATGAAATACCCAGAACATAATTTAAATACCATCCAAATTCTGTCATTTTTTCACATCAATTTTTTTTTATATTTACATACCTTAACTTTGCACTGAAATGTTTAGTGAAAAATACACATGGCTGCCTTTTTTGTCGGGAAAGTAGAAAAAACAAATTCACAAAATTTCCTTCCAAAATTTACCATGACTATTGTATAATTTACCTAAGTAACCAATTCTCCTCCAATTCCTCTATCTGTTCTTCAATTTTTATTTTTTATGTGATGATATTAAAAAATAAGATGTAAATATACCATGGAAAAATCATTATTCCGACAAATGACAGCATGACAAAGATATGTTTTTAGCAATGATCTAGTGTGACAGTCCTGACATCTAAATTGCCTGATACACATCCTCATTGTGAATGCATCACAATTCCAACAACATGTTTGCAACATTTTGCACAGGGCCCACCCTGCAGACAGTTCTGTCCAACTTGTATAGAAGATTGGGGTCAATTAAAGGTTACAGGAATGGCCAAATACAACTAAACCGAACCAATTTTTTAGATTTTTGATTTTTGCACAGGTGTTGGTAATTGTCTAGAATACTATATCTGCAAGTGGTAATGCTCCAAATGCATATTTTGTCATAAAGCCAAAATACTGTCATTTAATTTGCAAAAATATCTTCTCTACAGGATTATGCAATAGCAACTAAACTTGTTCAAGAGGACCCCTGACCCATGCTACCTATAGGTGTTCCGGAATAAGGATCAAGGTCATTAAATGGGGGTCCTTCCGGCAAAAACCAAACAATATTTAAAATAGTCAAAAATTTTAAACTCAAAATGTAACATAGCCGTGACTGACCTGCAGATATGCAATGTATTTTTACCAATGGTAGCAAGTAATTTTTATTTTGGGTCAAAGGTAAAGGTCCTTTACGGTCATTTCCTCCGGTTTGAGCTAAATAACTTTAAAGGGGAATGTACACTCTTTAGTTGTCCTCACACGACCACCAATGTCCACACTCGATCAACAACAAATCTAAATCCGTATAAAGAAAAAACTGCTCTCTTTTCAAATTTTGAAAATGCTACGGCCCTGGAACCAGCTACCTAACAGAATGCTGCCTAGAAAAGCATTCACCTGAAGCTCCCAGAACCTCCCCCCAAGGTTTGATGTTATCCTTGATGGTGGCTGCTATTTTTAACATACTACAACCGGGAGCTGGCGAAACCTTCCTAGAGTATGGCCCAGATCATTTTTCCTTGCTGTATCTTGCATATACCCAAAGACTTGATATAATTTTTTCAAAGCAATGACAAGCAAGCCTGTGGAAAAAGTACTAGAAGATGTGACCGGTCCCATGATCCGTATTGTCCATAACTGCCATCCCCCCAAATGAACCTTTTAAATGAATTTGGCTCGATTGGCACAATGGACACATTTCAGATTCATACAGCCTATACATAGCAAATTCATTGGATCCACAGATATCTTTTTCTATATCTTGTTGGACTTACAGACAAGCCAAGTCTTATGATGTTCCATGCATTAACTGGGTGCAACCAGACTCAGTCTTCCATGCAGCAGAATACAAACCAGCATGGGATCCGTGAAGATTGTTCCCAGAAGTAGTACAAACTTTTGTGGCACGGGGAAATGCCCACAGAACAGACATTACAAGAACACTTGTCAACACTTGAACGTTTTGTTATTGTTATGGTATTACGGACCTTCAGCAGCACAATGTTAATGATGCTCGTAAAGACTTGTTTACCAAGAAAGGAAGATCTATTGATCTTATACCACCACCGTCTGCGGCTCTATATCAGCACGCAAAGCGAGCATCATACCATACCCGGCTGGCTATGTCCCCTGGGAACAATCATTACTTCGTGGATCAGATGAGCAAAGAGTAAGGTCCACAACAGTTGGGGACCAGTATGGTGATCGTTGTCTGAAGAATCCAAAACACATCAAGAGCTGCTGAAATGTGCATGCAAGCCCTTGCGTGGTACTGACAGGCAGATTTGGAGTGTACATCATATTGCAAATGCCGTGGAAACTGCAGCTGTAATATTCAAAGAATATAAGCGTGGGCCGCCCCATGACCTTTGACCGTGGCACATGACCTTTGACCTCATCAACATATGAGGGATGCCATTGTGCACCTCTGCCACAAGTGTGGTTCCAGAAATTGAAACTTCAAGTTTTCAATGTGTAGGGTCAGATTTTTACCCTAGTCTTTAGCACATTTTTCAACTTGACCTGCCACAATGGACCTTGGCCCTTTCAACATGACCTTTGACCTCATCAACATATGAGGGATCCTATTGTGCACCTCCACACACGGTTGGTTCCAATTGAAGTTCGACTTTTCAATGAGTCAGTATTTAGAAAAAAAGAAATACTAACAATTTTTGTGACACCCACATCCACACCAATACATCCACACATTAACACCGCCCAAACGGATTGCGTACGTGGTATGCCACTATAAGCTGGCGGCCCACAAAAAGTTAAAGAAAAATTCTGCCGAGAAATGAAATGAAACTATTAGTAAACCAAAAAGTTAACACAGTAAAACAGAGGAAACCTTGCATACATGCAGTTTGAGTAATGAAGAACTTCGAGAAGCTCAATTACAAGATCCCATCATGTTATAGGTAAAGTACATAAGTACAAAGAAGAAAAGAGAAACTAAACCTTCATGGGATGAAATATATCCCCAAGTAGCTCTCGATTGAAGACTTATCTGGGAATGGGGGGATGGCCTCAAGGTTAGGGAATGGGAGTTGCTCTACATAGACAAAGTCATACTAGATGTGGATAATTAGAGGCAGAAATTGTAATGAAATGTTTTGGAGTAAATTAAATATTGGAGATGACGATGCTGGCGTTTCTCCACTCAAGAGATGTTGTGAGCACCTCTTGGGGAATCAATTGCGTTGGTGGCACAGGAAGCACCACGCGGCCCCGTTAGTGCGGGCCTGATGGAAAATTTTTTGGTATGACTGGGGGTCGGGTTGAGATGGCCATAGAAACCGGCCCGACTAATCATAATCAGGGAAATCTACCGGGTAGTTGGTAAACTTGGTAAATTGCAGTGGTAAGTACCGAAGATATAATAGGTCTGCCTAATGTTTGCGCAAGCGCCCAGCGGTCAACGTCAGGATGCAGCTCACATGGGTTGGTCATCGAACCTGCGTCGTGTACATGACGGTATCATTGGGTCGGCAGGACACAAGATGTACTAGTGGTGTAAGAATTGTGTAGAGTGTCAGAGAAATCCAGCTCAGTATGATAGGGCACAGAGCCCCCCCAGAAGGTTTACTATGTAGGAGAGCCATTAGAAAGAATGACCCTTGATATAATAGGCCCCTTACCAAGAAAGTGTAGAGAGGAAACACAAATATGTACTATGCGTAGGCGACTACTTTACTAATGGGTGGACAGCAATCACTTTATACCGAACAAGAAGCAAAGACAATTGAACGCTCTCATAGAAATGTGTTTTGTATCTTCGGGAATTCCAAGAGAGATACATTCTGACCAGGGTAGAAATTTCGAAAGTAATCTCTTCAAGAGCTCTGTGAATGGCTCCCCAATATCGAAAACCAGAACCAGTCCCTATAGGCAATTTCAGATGGGACTGGTGGAGCATTTTAACCACACTCTAAGGGCGATTGCTTAGAAAACTAACACCGAAGAACCAGAGCATCAATGATGCAGAAGCCTATTCAAAGGTTTGGGGGTGAATGGGGTATTCAAAGAGCGGGGTACCCAATTGTTTTTTGTGAACCCCTACTTTACTTACAATGGAAAATATAACAATATTAATTGGTACAAAAAAATGTTGGTAATAAGGGTGATAGAGGATCACAAAACTCACGGCCACATTTTCTTTATTTTCAGATATCGTATTCTCAATGGTGTAAATTTGAAAAATATGAAATAAAAAGTGGGGTCACCAACCTTGTTTTTTGCAGTGGATGTGTTACAAAAACTTGCATTTTTCAGAAAAAAATTTGTAAAGAGCTCTAATGGAAAATGACAGAAAAAGACGTAATTTTCTTGTAAAAAATATTGAAACTTCTAACGGCCAGTTTTTTTACATAGGGTAAAAGTCACATGCCATTTGTGAGGTCCCTACAGTGCACACTTAGTAAAATCTCAAATGAATCAAAATAGTAATTGTTTGCTTGTGATGCTATTTCTTATTAATATTGTTGCCAATTTAATGGGTTCCTTGTAATGCGCTTGATATTTTACAGACAAAGACAAACAAATATTTGATGATTTTTTTATTCTCTATTGAGTTGTGTGACACCACCTGGGCTTCCACTATTTGAATTCGTGGTGGTTTAAAATTGGACCTCATAAACAGCTGTGGCATGGAAATTCTTGCCACATTGAAATCACCAATTAGGTTGTGCTTTACAACACCGCTGGCTTATCCTTTAAAGTCATGGTGGGTTTGCAGGAGACCTGGGCACTGTAGTGCCAGGGGGATGGTGCAACCTCCACCGGGCGGCATGTTTTGAAGAAAGGAAAAACTAGTTAAGCACGTACTTATTGTTAACGTCCATGTTAACTTCAGCATCATAGGGTGTCCTATAAAGAAGAAAAGCATAATTTCTATTGTAACTGTCTGTATTGACTTGTTAGTAGGACTGCTCGAAAATTGGTTCCTAGCAGCTTATGTTGAATTTCGTGCCGATCAGCAGCCACTAAGACACGCTGCCACCGGTCTCAAATTATTTTTGTATAGTCTCTGCAGGTTTTCGCAGTAAAACACAATCATTATTGTTTACGAGGTGGGAGGGAGGTATTAAAATATTTTAAATAACATCCACCGTTAAAAATTTGCAAGTTTGTTAAAAACTAAATGAAAACTATTTTTGTTGTGCTTGAAATTCATAATATAAGCTGCTAGGAGCCCATATGAGTCATTCCCAGGATGGGATATAACCAATTATAGGGGGTGATGTAAATAAAAGGATCAAATGAGTGAGGGAGTATTAAAATTAACAACGCAACACAAATTGGTCATATCGTGTCATTAAGATAAAGTACATTAAACATTAAAAAAATTAAGGTGATAGAGGACCTTAAAAGCTACCCGAGCTCGAATTACTTGGGTGCACACATGCACAAATGACCGCTAACTTTTGTGTGTGCATGTAAAGTTTTGTACTGCATGTAAATGATGATAATCAATGTCATTGTCATTCTATCAGCTACATTTTTAACATGAGTAGAAAAAAAACATAAAAAATATAAACGAAAAAGTTATAAAAGCATGTATTAGTTTCTGTATGATTGTTACCACAAGGGAATTCACAAGCTTTTTGGAAGCATGCCTATGAACATGTGACCCAATCATGCCTCCACCAAAAGTATAAAAGTTATTGATCAGGAAACAACTTTGTATAGAGATATAGGTTTTCCATGCAGCATGTGTGAACATATGATTGTGCAGTGCCCATTGATTTGTGCATGAAGTGTTTTCCGATTGTATGCACAGAATTGCATGGTAGGTTGTATTTTGTAATTCGAGGTATGAAGCTAATGGCCAGATTTCTTTTTTCAGATATATGGTATTTTCATTGGTGAAATGAAAATCTGAAATAAAAAATGGGGGTACCGACTTTGTACATGTTCAAAAATAGTTTTTAGAGGAAAATTGTACAGAGCTCTATGGGAAAAATGAGAAAAGAGTTATTTTCCTCGTAAAAAATAAACTTCTAATAGCCTGAATTTTTACTTTTAATTATGTTAAAGTCACATGCCAGATCTTTAAGGCGCGTCAATAAAAAGAGGTGGGGTTCTGACCTAGTTTTCAAGAAATCTGTCAAAATGTACCAACAAAATGCACCTTTTTAAATTTTAGTGCGTCTTGATTAACTGTTGTGGGCGCAGTCTTCGCGTAACTGCGCACTGTAATTGGCTGTCAAGTGTACGAATATAACTTTCAAACGGTGATGCTGGAATTACAGATTTCAAGCCCGGATTTATTATCACAGCAGTGATTTCTATCCTTAAAGGGAATGCTATAAATGATTGACATAATGGTCATAAAGGCTTTCACACTGAGCGGTGATCGATCGACTTTGCGATCAGTCGCCGTCCGTAGACTTCAAACCAGCTACCAAAAAAAAAATTTCATTATAATAATTTGCAAACTCTGACAAATATCGCTGTGTGCTTTCTCAAATACGCACGATTCGTCATAAATGAAGTTACGTAGAGTCTATTCGCAATGTGAATTTCATTACTCAGTTCGCTTCAATTTCACGAGCGGAAAAAACTCACAATTTTCTGTGCGGAAACAAACCATGGTGACAAGTCATGGTCACTTAAGGGATGGCAATGTACCTCAGCATTGAAAAAGTCAACTACAACCCACTGCGTACATTGCATCAAAAAAGAAGTATTTTGTGAAAGCAGCAGCTAATTAAATCCTCCTTTTGGAAAACTTTACATCGTAACTAAGAGCGCTATTGCGCAGGCGCGTCTAGTATTCAGAAAACGGCTGCACTAGTCTTCAAAAACGGTGATCGATCGCAAAAAGGTCGATCGATCACCGGCTCAGTGTTAAAAGACTTAATATTGCACAATTACCATAAGTTTTGAGAAGATGTTGGGAAAATAATGTCAACTTCATGCTCGAAATTCAGTAAAGTTTGACTGAAACGGTAGCAACCAAGCAAATAAACTATTTTTTTGGTCTGTCTTTTTAGTTTACAGAAGTAAACCAAAACTGAAATTCAACACATTTTAAAAAATGTTTGCTATTTTGTCAATTCATGTGAACCAAAATGACAGAAAGCTGCCCCCAAATTAACAAGCCAACGTGTTTGATGTGTTAAACTTGGTTCTACTCAAACGGAATTGCAAATGATAAAGAAACATTTTAGTAATATAATGTTCACATTGCATTGACAGAGATGCTAGTCTTTATATAGGCAAACCCCATAAAAATGCAGAGGAGTAAAATAAAACTGATTGTACTAAAAAGATCACTTCAAGTTTATCAAAACTCATTTTGCATAGCTACTTCGTTGAGTTTCTGACATTTAAAAAGAACGCGCAACTTCTAGCATCTTTAAAGGAAAAGCAGAATGCAGAAAAGCGGCCCGTGAACCAAAAAGACAACCACAAGAGCAAAAGATGTTCTAATTAGCGACCTCAATTATTCCGATTTAATGAGAAAGGTCTCCAAAACACATCTGTTGAATGTCGACGGGGAAAGAAAGTGAAGACATAAAGGTAAGACTTCGCGAACTACCAGTTGAGGATTTCTCAACTTGAAATACATGGTAGCACGAATGATTGCTCAAGTGTTGTTGCAGAACAATTAGCGGAAGATGTTTATGAAGAGATCATAACAGACTTGAACTACACGCGCCCTTGGTTTGCTTATTGGATCTCAACCGTTTGTCCACGAGCAGACAACAAAAATAATCAAGAAAGGTTGGACCAAACTAAACGCTAAACTCAGAACCCTTGCTACCTGAGAAAGGGTGCCTACTCATTGATAATGAAGGCAATTCAAATTACAAGATAACTCCCCAGATATGGCCACACTGGACAGACGCGGTTTACATTCTCGGCAAATGGCACTTAAACGACTGATCCAGAACATTAACAAGCGAACCGCATAGGAACAAAACGCAAAGATGAAGACAACCCCCCCCCCGGGTAAACCATAGTTACCCGCAGAATAATCATCATGCAAACTAACAGAAATCCACACAACGACAAAGTCCGTCGACACAACCAGCGCACGGCGTGTTGATCACAGCGCCATTTCTGCGGTGGAACCAACCATTCAAAAAAGAACTGTAGGTATGGTCACCTCGGGGTAGAATTTTGACGCGAGTCCGCGAGTCGATCGCGCCGAGATTTTTTTTTTTGGACTGCGTGTAATTTACTTACAGCGCGAGTCCATGTGGACGCGTAGAAACATCGGCATAATTTGATGAATCAACTAACAAGCACTCCACAGACTCAGTAAACTTCTGTTACTTATGAAAACACGAACAGCGATTTCCGAAAAAAAAAAAAAGGACAAACTCGGCTCCCACATTCATTTATTCAATCAGTCAATTTTAAGTTTATGGCCTGACCGGAAAAAAAAAACGCGATTTTTGGTATACTGACAGACATAACTGGAAGATTAGTGGGTTCCCTGGACACAATTACACTGACATGGGTCATTTCTTCATGAGGAATCCCTGACTCGTTTACCACCACAACAACTTCTTTTTTCCCCAGAATAAATGGTGCAAGATTTAAGCTTCATGTTGATACATCAGTGCGCGGGCACTCAATTTTCCCAGCATTCATCAAATATTTTAATTTAACCTAATAATCTTGTAAAAATGTAATATTACGATATAAATGGTGAACAAATATCTGGCAGAATCATTTTCCACTATTTTCAGTGGTTATGTTCAAATGTGGGATTAGAAATGCCGGAGATGCTGAGGAAGATAAAAATAAACCTGCCCCAAAAAAATGGGTATACCAGATCCCAAGGTAATGTTTACTTCTGTCACTCTGTCAAACATTAGACCCTCCTCGGGTCCACGGTAATGAAAAATGTAAGCGACTGAAATTAACTAGACTCTTCAACCCATATCCGGGGACCCTCCGAATCTGTAGGGAAGACGTCTCAAATCTCCCCGAGGTCGGGGGAAGTACTCGCCACAAACATAAGTATAAACAAATGGTTCCGGTAATAACTTACAACCACTGTCATCTCGACATGCCGGATGTGCGTAAAGAATGTTTAGCCAGACCAATCAGTGCGACGGCTTCTTTTTTGCGCAGGATTTAAATCCGGGCCCTGGGACCACTGAGCGCTTTGACGACCACCTGGGAGTTGTCGCGCACGCGCACATTGTGTTGTGGTGGGGCTCAGGCAGCATCAACCCGACACATACACAACTATGATTTCACATGTTCAATTTTTGTGCATCCCGATTTCCCGGTTTATGTTTTATAATATTTGGGGACTTTCTGATTATGTTATTTATTCCAACCTCTCTTAAAATATAATAGTATTAAGATATTAGTGTTATGTATTATGATTATCAATCACATCCAGACACATTGTCGTGTAAATCCTACATTTATTGGATATACGGTTTTAAATTCGTTTTAATTTTTTATAGTTTGTCACTATGGAATAAAGATCCTCCATTTCTAATTTTAATTCGCATTTTCAGAACTCGCGCCTCAAATTTTAACATTGCTCGTATCGAAAATCCTGATATATCTATATTACTAAAACATTTGTCTGTCTGTCCGTTCCGGCTATGCATTTTCATTATGCTTTCACATATTGGGCTGGCCTGCTCGCATATGAAATGATTTGGGTGTAACTTACACCCAAACTATTTTCATATGTGAGTAACCAACAAGTGTAAAGTGCTCCGCTTTATCAACCAGGGGCTTTCGTTGACAGAGGACTGAAAAAATTTTGTGTCTTTGGTGAGAGAGCCAAATTACCCCAAAATAGGGGTTTTCCGAGCGACAAATTTGCAAAAGTTCCAAAAAATGGGGTCTTGGGGTACTATTGCCAAATTGTCCTTAACAATAGAGGTCTTTGGGTGCAAAATTTTCAATAAAATTCCCCCAAATAGGCGTGATTGTGTGATGTGTAAAATTTTCACAAAGTGGGGTCTTTGTGTGAAAATAAAAAATGGGGTGTTTGGGTGTAGGGTGAAAACGATGTTGAAAAGGTATTAAGGGTTGTTTTACAATCAGGATACCTCAGCTCGCTCATTTGGGGTGAAAAATGAAGTGTCATGATTATCTTCAATATTGATGTTTTGCATTGTAGGCAAGCCAAGAATATATTCCAAATTGTGGAGCGTCGCATCTTCGTGAACAATTTTATGATTGATTAAATGTTACATTTTTCGGAGAGGACAAGATTTTGACGGAACACATCATTCATTTCTACATTTGGGGTGAAAAACAAAGTGCTTTGATTATTTTCAGTATTAATTTTGGTATTGTTAGATAATTCAAACAGTATGTTTCCCAAAATTTGGAGGTGTGGGTGTTCCAGAACAATTTTTAATGGTTAGTCAAACTTCATGTTTTCGGAAAGGACAGATTTTGACGGAACACTGACTTCTAACATTTGATATTTGATACAGGAAAACTTAATGGGTAGCCCTCATGTTTTACTACAAATGTGTAGAACATAACCTAAGTTTTGACATCAATACCACAATCATCTGCGTCATTAGTTTAAGCGGTATTAGCGTAAATTCCGGAGGGACTTTTTTTGACGGAATTTACCACGAAATTTCAATTGGTGCCACTGTTACCAATGGTCACATCTTTTAAGATTTCTGGATATATTACCTTGCTTCAAATGTTATTCCTGAATTTTTGAATGTTGTCCTAAATGTTCTTTAAGGCAATGCTGAATCTACTCACATATTAGCCGACATACATCAATGAGACGGTGATTTTTAAGCATTTTCCATACATATGTACATATTTTTGTGTTATCACAATCATTTTCAAATGGTTTATTTTGCGAGCTGTAGGCGGTTTTGGTTGGTCTTTAAGTGGCATAGTACAATTATGAAAAATACAGCTGTTGTTTTTTATGGGTCACATTGTAGTGTTCAGCCAAGAGGTACCCCTGATTGTAAACAACCCTTAACAGCCTTACATCCGCGTCGCTCAAGATGAAAGTGCCCCATGGAGGGTGTGGGCTGATATTTGGCATGAATTTTAGAGAGGACCGTCTGCCGTTTGTTATCAGGGTTTCATCAAGAGTGACCCAAAAGGTCGCAGGTCATCTAGAGGTCAATTTGCGCAGAACTAACGCCTGACAGGGCACCGAACAAATCTGTTTCAAAGGTGCAACACACGTATAGGTTGAGAAGGTCACACTTGGGGAAAAGCAACTGTTGGTACCTATTTTCGGCAACTTATCTTAGAATTGGGTTACGGTTTTCAGCTCATCAATGGCCTAAACACAGGGAGGGAAGGGGATGGGTGAGTATGGTTTACCCTGAAGCGGCGGGCTTTTACCGGGCGCAGCGAGCTGACCAAATCGTTAATCGTACAACCTGTGAGGTAATTTTCATTGTTAAACAAGCAAGTCAAATGCTGGGGAATGATTTTGTTATTTTGGGAAGGAGTTCAAAATTTGTTATTTAAAAATAGTAAAAATGAAATAGAAATCACAAAATAAAACCAAACGTCATGGCCACGCAATTGTAGTCCAGTGGATTGAGTGCTCGGCCCGCAATCCAAAGTCGTGGGTTCGAGTCCCGCTTTGGCCCGTGTTGTACCCTTGAGTAAGGCACTTTACCTTAATTACTCTCTCCACCCAGGTGTTAATGGGTCCGGCATTATTCAATGCTGGAAGGTAACATACTCGCTGTAAGAGGTGTTCGAGCCCCCGACAGCAACATATATGGTGAGTCTGGCCCAATCGCTTCGAAAGAGAGATGGGCACTCCGTTCCTGTATCAGGTCAGTCCCCTTAACCTTACGTATAGAGCCATCATGTTCAATAAAAGAGATAGGGAAGGAAATGACCTGGAAATCAACGAAAAATCCACTCTAAATTCCACGGGTTTAAAAGTTAATCCTTAAGAATGTTGTTATAGTGACCAATCAATGGGATTTAAAATTTCTCTTTGGCATGAACATACAAATCATAGATTTCAATTCAAATCTAATTTGCTTGAATCCTAAGGCAAATGAGATTTATTTGAACTTTATTTTGATTGGTCACTAACTACAATCCTGAAGGACGTATTTTTTAAACAATCCCTGAATTCGAGTGTATGTGATGACCTCTTTAGGGAACAGTGCAGGATGATACGTACTTAGTGAACCCCTTTGAACACCAACATTTTTTAATTTACTGTTTCCTCATGGATGACGTGGACGCGCTCAGCTGTTAACATTTGAATTGAGAGAATTGGGGGGAAGATTCGTCGACACCTGTATAGCGCTGAGAAATAATTCGGTTTCTGGAATAATATACACCACTGGCTTTGGTAAATGGAAAGCCGTGCTTTGACCCGGGGCAACCTGAGTTTGCTTGAGGCCCTATTTATTTTCAGAATTATTCGCCCCATCCTCAATAAGGGAAAACTATCAAACAATCACCAACAAACCAAAAAAAAAAAACAGGAAAAAAAATCACAAGGACAATTTCTGATTTCTCAGCTTCCCCTTCCCCGTCTTATTTATTTAATGTTGTATTCTTTTCGGTACTTGCGACCTCTCATAAGCTCTATAGAAACAACGTGTACACAAATTCTGATATCACAAAGCACGAAAGTAAATAAAATAGTGCGTTAATTCATGCTCCCCAAAACTCAGAAGCTATCAATTAGCTGCGGTCGCGTATTAAATCGAAAAATGAGAGCTGTGATGTCGCGTGCCACTGACACCACCTGTTGAGTGCTATATATTGGTCCCCGGATTGCATTCAAAAGAAACCGAGATGATGTGCGCAGGGTAATGACGGTCCCTACAGCTCGTTTACAGTCTCGCGGGTACTCCCTACCAGGTGTTAATTCCAGGAGCCCTGTGCAATTCAATTCTGTGGCCAAGTTGGTTGACAGGGTTGTCCAGGGGGTGGTAAGCTGAAAAGTCTTAAGTTTTTAGTTTAGCCATATCTTATTACGAAAGGGCGGCTCTAAACCAGACGACGAGCCGAGGACTGGTGTACAGTTCTAGTTCAAAACAAACAGTGTATGACATCCACGGTTGTTAGTTAGTATTACGTCTCTTGATGCTTGGCCCGCTTCGTAATTTAGATTGTGCGTTTATTTTGGAGCTTTTTTAGTAATTTTTCGACAGAGTGGCGAGAAAGGACCTCTTACAGTTACAGTGGGAGGCAGATCTCATAGAAAATTTTGGGTTTTAGGACGAGTCTGGAGCATTGATTTGCTGTGTAGGGAAAACTGTGATAAGATTTTATCAAAATACTGAGGTAAGGTAGTAATTATGACATGATAAAAATATGGAGTGAGGGGACCACACATGCTAAAATCCAACTTGTCTGACATATGAAGGTGATGCATTTGTTGGTACAATTATTATATATTTCATTTGTTTAAATTTCGATTATTGTTATATCCTATGTTGACTCTATTTAAATCTAGTAAATCTTGACCATGTTGGCCAAAACAAATTGTGATGAAAATTCAGACAATTTGGACTCTGCCAAAATTGTACTACAGAATCCCATTGCGTGAGTCTCATGGATCGACAAAAATATATTGCTAGAGTCCACTTGGACTCACTCGGACCGTTACGAAATTCTAACACCTGCAACCTATCGCATGTTTTCTCTTGCAATAATCTTTGCCATAAGAGTGCGTATTGTCCTTTCTCGAACAACTGAGAAATTGCAAGAGACTGCTGCGTAACAGGGCAGAAAACTGACTGCAGAAAACAAAAAACTTTCTTCACCGGCCGGCAGTACGAAACTACTTTTTTGTCAACCGCATTTTGTGTTTTAATGATGACTGTGTTCTTTTGATAATCGTGACATTGTGTAAATGACGATGATACAGTTATGTAATACCAAAGGGTAAAACAACTCCCTGCAAATAAAACCCAGTCCTCAGGCGTCAAGAAAACACGCCATAGACGAGGTAAGAAGAATAGTAATACAAAAAATCCGCAGTTCATAATCTTAAATTGCGTTATGTAAACGAGTTAAGGGCAAAACTTATGAAATCGCTAAATGTCTGAAGGATAAAATGTTCAAATATTTGGTGTTTTTTTTAAAAGCATTTTTTTTTGGTTGGGTATTTTTTTGTTGGGGTATTTGGTAAGAATAGGCTGCAAAGGTGGTGGAGGTATTGGTTCCGTAGTTTCAAGTAAGGTCAGTATTATTGAACGATAACTTATTTGAATCAAAACTGATGATTATGAAAGGTTGTGATAAAAAGCCAAGTTTAATGAATAATGAATGCAGTTACAACATATTTTCCAGTTTGAAGGTTCAAGAAAGTAACCTTAGGCGGGAATTAATACACACAAATTCTTGCAGAATCTAAAGATCGAGAACGCTGAGCATTGCGATTCAGAATTTGGTTTTGGGGGACTTTAACGCCAGAATCGAGGACAAAATTCCATTTCGTGACCCTATTCTTAACCACGCATTGGGAGTCGCTTGCTCAATTTTACGTAGGATTCCGATTAACAATTGTTAATTGCACTTCACTCTGTAGGGGCAAATTACTTGGATGAGTAACAGTTTGTCATCAACCATTGATTATTTTCTTAGCTCTCACAACCTTCTTTACTCCATTCATGAGTTATTGTTTGATGAAGACCGTGATTTCACTATAGGTAAGTGATCACAAGTCTTGGGCTTTAAAATCGAAATCTTTTTTGTAGTTCACCGCCAACAAAATCGTACAACAGATAATACTCCGTTATTTGAACATTTCTAAGAAACCAAGATTGGAGTAATTTATCAGAAAGCTATCAATGAAATTTTTATTGATTGGGATGCTGATTCGTTTGTTGACCCACTCTTTTTGGGATTCGTGAAAGTCGAAGGTTTTTAATTTTGTCGCGAATCACAAATAGGTTACAAAGACTTATAATCCAGCAATAAAACAGCTGGTGGGATCCTCATAATCGCTCAATAATTAAAGAAAGGCTGCCGCAAGTAAGAAGCACCGTCCACTCTGGTCAAAATTTTACATCAGGATAACACACAGTATTATAGTGTGAAGATTGTGAATGATTACCAGGATAAGAGGCGCAGAGTAAAGATGGCGATAAGACAGAAACAATACAAAATGCATATTGATAGAAAGCATGTAATTCCAATAATGGGGGTCCTAGTAATAGAGAAGTTTTGGACTATTTGCAGGGAACCATCACAACAAAGCTGATTTTTCTGCATTACTTCCCAATCACAGCATGTGGTCACACACGCACAAGATGAATCAACTGTTCCTCCAATATGGCAAACTTGGCCAAATGAATAGAAACCTTAATGATGCTCAATTTAAAATACACAACCAAGAATTTGGTTGCTATCTTGATCGTAACCAAATCCAAACAACGTTCTCATTGACCACAGTATGGATGTATCTAACCCCCGTTGTTTGATATCAATATTTCCTTCCTTAGAAGATGTATCTGCATTGATAATTGTAAAACAACAAATCACCAGGTATTGATACTATTCAAATGCGCTTCTGAAAAATGGTGGTAATGGCTTATATCAGGCTACTTATAAATTGTCAACCTTACTATGTTTTGGATCTATTCCCCAAGAATGGAACAAAGGGATCATTATCCCAATCTTCAAAAGGTAACAAAAATGCTTAGACAACTATCAGTGGAATCACTCTAAGCCTTCTTGAAAAATTGTGTAATGGCTTATATCAGGCTACTTTTAAATTGTTCAAACGCTTACTATGTTTTTTTTTGGAATCTTATTCCCCAAGATGGAACAAAGGGATCAGTATCCCAATCTCAAAAATGGGTTCAACAAAAATGACTTAGACAACTATCAGGGAACACTCTAAACTCTTGTGTTTCAATGTTTTTCATCGTATTTTAATTCTATGCAATCTCAAAGTTTTTGGAGATAATAATGTACTTACAGAAATTCCACGGAGTCTTCAGAAAGAACCGCGTGCGACGATCTATGTCACTCTAAAAGTATAGCTTTCGTCGTGCTCGCAAAGGCAAAAACCATATATGGCCTTCTTGGATTCCGTAAGCATTGATAACTGTCCGGCGTGACAAATTTACTACTGACAGCTTGGAATATTGGTATCAGAGGTCGTGTCTGGAAATTACTAAATCAATTTGTATAAAATGTCAAAGTAAAGTTTAAATTGGGGGATATAGCGAAAATACTAATTGATGTGACCCATGGGTGTGCGAAACAAGGCTGTGTCCTTTCTCCTGTCCTTTTCTGCATTTAGCACGAGTTTGCAAAAACTGAAAAATAATGAATGTGGAGTTTTGTGTCAAATGATGTCAGGTTGGTGTCATTTTCTGGCGTATGATATTTGTTCTTTTAACCAAACAGCGTGACTTACAGCGCAGGTTTACAACCTTGCATCCTGGCAATTTAGTATACTTACAATCTTAGCTTCATCAAAAAAATCTATTTCTATTGTTGGCAAAAGATTGATCATGACAACTTTGGCAACTAGGGGATGATTTCAATTGTGGAAGTTAGATACATCAAAATATTTAAGTTGTCTTATATCAAGAACGTTTTCTCTGACCATGCAACACACTCCAAGATGTATTAAAGAGGCAATAGGTTGATTGGATATATTAAATTGATTATTGATTAGCAAGATTATTATAATGGGTATACATTGGGGATCTTCTGTGGAGACACTTTGTCCTACATACGCATCTATTAACTAGGGCATGTGCTACATGGGTATGCGGGGGCCCACAGACATTCAAGCTTGAAAAAATTCAAATTCACATGGCAAGGATTATTTAAAAGCCACCCACCCCATCCACCTATAAAGAACCTGTATGGGTGATTTAGGGTTTCACTCTTTTGCTTCATACAGATGTCCAAAGAATTAATTATCTCAACCGCTTGCTCAATAGAATAATGAAAACCATTGGCCGAAACTTGCCTTCATCAATGTTATTTTTACAATACGCCTCCAAGTGTAGTATTAAAGGAGCTGGTTAGACCTACCATGTTGGCATCAACTTTGAAATTTATGTGGTATGGAGGCATATTAAATATTACCATTCCCCCCCACCCACCCAGAATCTCAACTGGACTAAAGATGTAAATGATCTTCATTATGATATAGATTCTATGAAGCTACTTGATCAAGCCAGACAGCAATTCCTCATTATACAATTATGTTAAATCTTCTCATAATATGGAAACAATCTTGACAGACTCACTTTCAAGGTTTTACTTAAAATTTAAAAGGCAAATTCCCAACCACTAGCTCTGAATAGTAAGATCTCCCCCCGTTGACAATAATGATGGTTTCTGCTCACTCACTGTTAACAACGTTAACTTGCCTTCTCTAAAATGATATATTCGTGCTGAGAATTTGTAAAAAACTTGAATCACGTCTGTGCACCACTTAATTAAAATCATATTATTTAATGTTTTAATATTTATTGCTGGTGAGTTGAATACCAAACTGACGTTTTACACTCTTGGTAACCCGATCGCTTTGCTGAGTGAGCATCGGAAAACATTCGTTCATCATATTTGATTCATTCAGCTAAACTAAAGTTTCTCAGACATTCTGGTGCTTACGTAATACTTTAATGTAAATTTTAAAAATTGTAGTTGTATTCGTTATTGTTATGTTTGTGTTCTTTTGTTATGAATGCATGCACCCCTTTTAGGTGTGTGGGCCACCGATGTAAATGTGTAATTTCAAATAAATAATGTGTGACAATTTGAGGAAACGGCTTGAACAAACTACAACAATTTTGGCAAGAGAAAAACTATTAATCGCTAGTGAAAACAAAAGAAGCAATATGACACTAGGTCCGATCCAAAGAAATCTCAATACCAGATAGGTGATCTTGTGTGGTACTACTGTATTACTTAGGAAAGTGGGTGGTCTTAGCCCCAAACGGATGGCATAAGGCAAGGACCGTACAAGGATAGAGAAAATTTCTGCATACTATACCTTGATTCAAAATGTAGGACAGGACCAAAGCCTAGTAGTCCACACGATAATTAAAAAAAACCATACCGCAGCTGGACTGGGATACCGTGCACAAGAACAGCAATGAAATGCTTCTAAACGCCGCACTGGCACATGTTCACACAAATAATGAAATTTCTTTCTTCAATTTGCTCTCAAATTAAGTCTAGGCCATTGGAAGAACAGGATATTTTTACACATTACAATAACATCCCCCAATAACAGATAGGGCATTGATAAATAGTAAAGGCATCCCGGTATTGTAGAATGCACATTTTAATATTTTTAAATTTTTAGTTTGATTGTAGATTTATTTTGGGGGGGGGGGGGGCAGTCTGTATAAGCATACCAAGTATGACTTGATCCCTCAATGGCACTAAAAGTATACATCAGTAAGTTGAAAGTGTCAACCAAAAGGTATAACCCAATTGTTTGTCACACACAGACAGACACAAAGACAACCGACGACAGACACACGAATTATGCCGACATAATGTCTTTCCGATGCATCGGACACCCTTAAAACTAGAAATGTAGAGTTCCGTACCATGACACTATCGTATCCTTCTCTTACAGATCTGCCAAGAGAGGTTGGATAAAATGCCTGAAACTAACCACAAACCATGCAAACAAGTGCTAAACTATTAAACATATAACAAAGAAATGCTAGCAAGAGAGAAGATAATAATAATTGCCTACCAATCTGAGAGAAGTCAGTCATCGCAAAGACGACGATGGATAAATACCATTTGACGGACTGGAACGGACAGATTTTACGATCTGGACAACCCCTTAAAACTAGAACTGTTGAGTGCCGTCACAATGACACATCGTATCTTCTCTTGCAGATCTGCAAAGTGAAAAGGGTGATGAACCACCTGAATTTCCCAAAACCAACAAAAAAAGTATCCCCCTATATAAAAATGGAAACTGTCTGTCAAGAATAGACATTGTAAAACAGTTACCAACAAGTCCCTGAAACAAGTAAGTCATAGAAAGACGAAGATGGATAAATAACCAAATTGACGTACGGTACCGGACAGATTTTTTATTTTTTGTATAAATTAAAGCGGCACTGCACATTTTCACAAAATAGAAATCTCTTCAAAGCATATAACTTCATTCTGTTAAATTGCAAAGTTTTTAAAAATAACAATTATATATTTCACCTAAAAATAAGAGACCACCAAAACAGATCGGGACATTGATATGAGGATAAAGACAACGGGTAATGTGTAGGCCAACTTTTAAAGTTTTTCCATACTATTAAATCACCAAATGTGTATATTGACATGAATATTTATTTGACTCGTACACACGATACTATAACCACCAAGGTTATAGACCTCAAACAGTGTGCATAGCGTGGAAACATGCATACGGGGCAGGTCTTGTGTTTCACGCCATTTTCGTCCTCTGCTGAATTTAACGTCGCCGGCTATGTAAATTAAAAATGCGTTTCCTGTTTTTACCCGTTTTTACCCTAAGGAAGCTGAATATGGTCTTAGCTCCTTTCGGGTGATGGCTTTTTGTATATAAAAGCCTTACAACCATGCAAAAATATCGATTTTGGAAAATCTTGAGGGGCGCACTATTTTTCAAATGTGCAGTGTTCGTTAAGTTCAAGTCACTACTTGCCAGATCTTTAAGGTTCATCAATAAAAGGAGGGGGTCACAGACTTAGTTTTTAAATCTGCAAAATGTAACCAAAAATACACTTTAAATTTCATTCAGTGTGGTCTTGATTCATTGTTGTGGACACTGCTCCTCCGTATCAGCTTCAAAACTAGCGCGCAGTGTTACCAATCATAACCCGCCAAACCATGACAATTAGAATGTTTTACAGTATATGTTTTTAAAACGATTTTTATTTTTTTTATCTATATTTCTTTTTAAAGTCAAAAGGAATGCTATAAGTGGCATAAATTCACACAATTACCCTTCAACTTCAGACAGACAGACTGACAGACACACAATCATGCCGACATAAGGTTTTTCCGATTGCATCGGAATACCCTAAAAAAAACTATAAATGTTAGAATCAGAGTTCCGTAACAATGCCACATCGTAATCTTCTCTTACAGATCTGCCAAGTGAAAAATATATGG
>JAMKCH010013917.1:0-34990 GCA_023653785.1 Ophioderma brevispina | reverse complement strand
TCAAGGCTCATTTAAAGTCGCATGTAAAAACATACAATTTTTCGTATAATTTCAAAAACATTTTTGAATCTTTTGAAATATATTTTGTATGAATCTACAATAATCAAGGAACCTAGTCAACCACTGTTGCCAATATGGTGAAATTGCGAGCAGACAAGGAGAAGACGTGATACACATTTACTGTGAGATTTATGTGTGGTCTGTTGGACATGGCGTATCATTGAACGGCTCATGGTCGTATACATATACCTGCCACCTCTCCCGATTTTTCGCCGGAGCCTCCCGATTATGTTGCCTAACTTCTCGCCCTTAAACGGGCTAATATTCCCTAGTCCCACCGATCATTGAATACATATGATTTTAAAATTAAAATTTCGGCACATTACCATCGTTTACATGCGCGTAGTCTGTTTAAACTCAATCTTATGTTATTAAAAAAAGACTTAAAATAGCCTAAGTTCCAAACCTGTTCCTCTATTCTTTCCCATGTGATAAGATATTCAAGTGCGTGCAAATGTGCTATGGTTAGAGTACTGGGATTTTATATTGGTGTTCATAAGGTCAATCAAAATACAGCCTGATTACTTAGCGCCAATACATAGATATTAATACAGAGATGCCGTAACGCCCTAGCGTTGACGAATGGCCGGCCAACGAACGTGTTTTGAAAATGATAAATATTCATAAATCACGGTAATCCAAGTCGAAACGCCGCACGCTACGCAGCATGCGTCGTAAACCTTACCTTTTGCACTGGAAACGGTGCAATCGTTCTAGGCAAATGCGTGAATAAGAATAAATATGGTACACCACGCTATGTACAACATGGAATATATGAATAATTGGTACACACACGCTAATGGAATAAGCTACGCCCTGCGGGAAAAGATGGTTTCGGCTTTTGATCTGCGTTTGCCATAATTCTAGTGTTAATAATAGAAATCTTGCGCCAATACTAACAAATATGACCCATACGCGATTGGTGCAGTCTTTGGTTTGACGTAGTGTGGTGCTTACGGAGTGACTTAATCTATTATGTTATTGATCAAAGTTAAAAAAATCCAAACATGTCGGCTCGGAAGCAAAGGTCCGGGGAAAAAAAACCTCGGAACAGCGAAGAAAGATTTGCAATGACAACATGTAAGGTAAGATTGACATTTTCAAATGGCAAAAAATGCTGATTCTGCGTCCATGGCAGTATCACTCATGTCGATTACCATTTTTTCAAATTCTGTGAATATCAAATTTCTCCTTTCAGGTATCAAATGAAACTGTTATAATGACAATTTTAATTGGTTTATCTTCATCTATCTTTTTGTTGCTGATAAATTTTTAGCTAAAACTCTTGCAGTTATCTTTAAGGAATAGTTGTCAGGGAAGGGAAAGTTTTCCAAAGGCCTCAAAAAGGCCAAAATCCAGGAATCTAAGTTGTCCATCCAGGGTCGCTGGCCGCGCTGCCCCCGGACCCCTGCCGGGGCGTTGGCCCTTGACCCCACCAGGGGCCCTAATCGGGGCGGGCCCTGGACCCCACCCCTTAAGCTTCGCGCCATGCGCTCGCCATGCGCCGCTTCGCTCGCAAAAAAAAAAACCAAATTTCAAACCTTCTATTAGCTTCCTCCCTGAGAGTCATGCTCAAATGTTGGCAGGTCCGGATAGCTGGGTTTCCAATTTTAATTGATCTTGTGTGGTGAACTTACGATCTCATACAAGTGTCAGCGGGAAATTCAACTAAACCCTGGCCAATGTAAGAGTTGTAGTTCACTATTCCCATATACATCGATAGGGAGATCCAGCTTACACAGAAATATAATGAAAAGAAGAGGTAAAAACATAATTTACAAAATACGAAATACAATGCAGGTGTAAATATGCATAAAGCGTTTCAATTTTACCACAGTTTGATCTAGCATGGGTCCAGTCAATAATTACTAATGAAGTGACCGGTTGCTGGCAATAGGGCGGTATTTTCAAAGCGAGTCTATCTTCAGACTTTGGGTTTAAACCAGTGTTCTTTATGAATGGACCTCTTTTCTTTCAATGCCCAAATCTAAGTGTAAGAGTGAGGTGAGAAAATCTCATTGAAGGCGCTAGGGTTTAAACCTTCCGACTCAAAACTCTGAATCCCATCACCAGAGCAATTATGGCTGAGACTTGAAGTGCTGAAGATTCACCTCATGGGACCATTAATTCCGCCAACAGGAAGATAGTCAATCAAACTATATGCACTACAGATGGTAGCCCACTCAAAGAGGTCAAGGACTCCAAGTACATGGGAGTACTATGTTGCTGACAGCAAGAAAGAACTCCTGTCACGAAAGGACAAGTTGGAATGCTGCAATAAAACTACCCATATGGCAATCATGGATATCCAATTCAACAAGCTGACCTTCTTACAGAGCCTGAGTAGCGCTATCTGTTATAGGATCTGAGACTGGACCATGAAGAAAGAAGCTACAGGATAGACGGATGGAACTTACACCAGCTTTTTGCAAGGTAACAAAACATATGCTGGGTTGAGCACAAGACCAAAGCACAAGATATATGGAGACTTTTTAAACTATATTAACACAATGAATCTTAATGAAAAGCACATTGGGTTTTCGCAAAAACATTCAAACTACATGGCTACGTGCCCGACTAGTAAGTAGTCAATATATGCCTGGGTCGAAAAAAAAATCCAAAACAAACAATAGGAATAGTCCTAGACTGATCTAAAGCATACTATTGATTACAGATATCTTCACAAATAGAGCATTATGGGATTCCGTGGTGTAGTCCTTGAATGGTTTAAGTTTAAGAAATGCGTAAGTAATCGAGCACAAATGTTCTTATGAAATGTAACGCGGACGGTTAAAATATTTGTGGTGTTACACAGGGATCAATATGGCCCACGATTATTTTGTTAGTAAAGGATATTACATATACTTCCAAATGTACTGAGGTCATTCTGTTTTGCTGATGACACCACTATCTGACTCTGATAATGCATTTTCCATAGTAAAATTAAATGAAGTAACAAAGAATTAAAAGAAGTTAGCAATTGTTTCAAGGCAAACAACACTATACGTGTTCGTGCCTGCAAGTCAAAAAACACAGGGAAGATCGTCTTTAACCAGATGATAGTGTCATCATCCAGGTTGTCAGGCCTGGGAATCCTCTGGGGCTTGTAGACCTCACAGTCATCTATGATGTGGCTAATTTTTTGTGGCTCTCCACAATCGGCAGTTTGGTGAACGTTCTACTCCGATCTTGTGAAGGAAGTTCTTTCTGTACGACCAACGCAAGTTCTGAGTCTGTTGAAGTTAACCCATGCTTTCCTATCATTCAAGGTCACAGCCTTTGGCATGATAGAGGCTGTCCACCAACTTCTGTAGGTTAAACGTGGAAGGATGACCATTGCTCCATACCATCTGGTCATTGATCCAGGATGATCGATAGGGATACTGTTGACTGCAGTGATGGATGGCTAGCAAAGTGATTCGTGGAATCTCTGATCCTCAAAGGGTGTTGGTCGGGGGGATTATGGCTACCAGGTTCATCACATTTCTTGCGAAGATTGATAGTTGTGAAGGGTTCCTCCTAAGGGTTGCAGGAGCTATGCCAGACCGAATGGAAGATATTATACAGGCGTCGCCAGAAGTCAACCACTAACAAGCTCATTGCATCATTCAGAATGACATCAACTGTGTGAATGTACACGTAAACTCCATATGGTGCAGCGTAGTCAGCAGTGGAGTATGCCAAGCACAGTTGAAGTATGTAAGGTGTCAAAAGATGCCCCCAATCTTCCTGCGAGCATTCTGAGGAGGTTAACACGAGACTGAGTCTTGGCAGCGGGAATGCTTGGATTGTGTTGTTTGAAAGTAAGACTGGGTCCAAGTTGACGCCAATGGGTAACTTATGTTTGGTCATGTGACAGTTTTCTCCATTAGATTGATGTTAAGTTCTCTTTTTGCACATCGAGTGCAAGGTGGAAAACAGAGCTGATTGGTTTGGGTTTGTGACGTGAGTTTCAAGTGCCATCGGTTTGAAGAATTGGCTTACAGGGATTCGGTCTTTCTGCAACATGTTTATAAGGACTCAAGGGAATCAGCGGCTATTCCAAGTGCCGTGGCGTCTGCGTAGGAGTAATGCGAACAACCCCCCTTTGGCATATCGGAGTAGATGTTGAAGAGACTGGGCGCCAGGAAAGAAAACAGAAACTTGGGGGACACCATTCCAAAGTTTGACGCTTTCTACCGCATTTGCCCATTTGATGTCTCAAGGACGAAAGATCTGTCTTGGATGAGCCGCATGATGAACTTGCCAAGGCTGGACATAAGGGATCTGATTTTGAGTAGCTGAGGTAGAGACCTCGATGCCGAACTGGATCATACGCAGCAGTGAGGTTCTATAAAGACTGCTCCAAACTTATGTTCTCTGGAAGGCGGTCTCGAGTATTATTAGTTGTATATGATCAGTTGGTGATTTGACTCTTCGAAATCCAGCTTGGCGGTGCGGGGTAAAGTTGCCTCGACCGTATCATTGATCCTCGAGTATCAGGCGCCTCAAGCAGATTTAGATGTGAGATAGTAGCGAGAGGGGTCTGTAATCTTGGCTCATTTGCTGGTTTCTTGGGCTCAGGATTGCAATGACCTTTGAAGTCTTCCATCTGGAGGGAAAGTTGATGTTCATGGCAAGTAGAAGGAAGGTTGAGCCAGTCGCACAGCCTTCAAGAATTCTGTATGGATTGTTGTCATTGCAGGAGCTTTCCCATTCTGAGAACTTTAATTGCTCGGTGATCTCATCGTAGGTGAAGGGTTGGGACATGGGCTGACGGTGGAGAGGTTTGTAGAAGCTGTTTAATCTCTCCATTATACAGCTGAGGGGGCTTTCGCCTGGGGAAGTGTGGTCTTTGCACTTTCCATTGTTGGACCAAGTACTGAAGCGATTGAGTTTGCAGAAACAGGACACTGCTTAGCTGGAACCCATCTACGCCCGGGAGCTGTTAATGGTGTTTCAGCCTTGCGGCTTAAGATATGTAAATGATAGTGGATATCTCCTCCTCCCATCTGGTTCGGCTTCTTTTGGCCAAGCAGCCCCTCCAGTAGTAGATGGTTGCCCTTTGCTATCTCTCAGTATCGCAGTTAGTATTACAATACACTTTGTATAATCGTAGCGATTCCTTGTCCAACAAGGGGTGTAGGGACTCCTTGCGCTGGGATGGAATGGTAGCTGATTGTGGGAGCCGGAGCCAGAGGTCAGAATATGAATCGTTGATTAGATGAAGCCGGGTCTGGCAGATGGATAAGTTCGCTGGCGAGTTGTTTGAACTTGGACCAGTGGCTTCCTGAAATTCCATCTCAATCTGTAGAGGCTGGAGATTGTGAACTTGATGTCACTGGTGACCAGGAGAGGGCAATGACTGATCTAGGAAATATAGGGAGGACCGTCCTGGAGCAGCGGGATGGGAGGTCGCTGGTGAATGTTGAAGGTCGGGACCGTCCATGTCCCATAGACTGCTTGCCTCAAGGTAGGTGTGATCCCTTACTTATCAACAAGCGCAGTTGGAGTCTGGGCTTAAATCCATTAAAGAGGCCACTTTGCATTCTGGTCAATGTTGGAGTATTCCCCCTGCTGTATCTCCCAGTTGAAAATTTTCGCCGACGAAGGAGCTCCGCTGAAATACTGGAAGGGAGTTCTGAAGTCTGCATAAGCTGGTGGGGCGTATAGTTGTTGGCGAAGTGGGGTCCCATTGCTTCAAATGTGATCCACTGGATCGGCGAATTCATTGAAGATTGCAAGGTTGATCTCACTTGCATGATCCCATGCTTGTTGTGGGAATGAAGCAAATAAGGTCAAAACCATCGATTTGCAGCTTCTCTCCAGATTCGCAGTGAGTTTCTTGGAGGAGGATGATATTCCCTCCGTTCTCCCTGAGGAGCTGAAGATGATGTCACGTTAGGCATGGGTGAGACCCCCAACGTTCAGCTGCAGGAAACAGACTTGGTGCTTGCCATAAGGAAAGTTCCTCGGTGAGTAGCTCAGCCGCTTGGAATTGAGGGTGGGTCTTCAAGATGTCATGTGTGTTTTAAACACATGAGGTTTGGCTACGTTGTATTGAACAGTTACCACAAAAAGGTGATGTGACATTAAACAGGGCCGCCGCGACGAGAAGGCTTCAACACGACCCCAACTATCAGTAAAATGCAGCAAAACAAATACATGTATGGGACATCTTATACAGACATTGTTTTGAAATTTTAGAGGAGATTAAAAAGTATCTAGGCACATTGCGGCGAGCTGCAGAAGAGCTTTTTAAAAAAGCTCCCAAATTCTGGCTGGAGAAGAGCTTTTACAAGCATATAGCCAGCAGGTGACAAGCAGGACGGCACTGCGTTGGGACCCGAAGCAGTTAAAGCTCATGAATTTTCAATTCAGGTGTAGCATAGCATGTAATTAGGCAATCAAGTTAGTAACAAGTTAAGTTATATACTTAGACTGTCACTCAGGATTTAATCAATTACCATTGTCGTAGAGTTACATTTCAAGTGTGTACAATTTTCAAAGAATTATTCACCCAGTGACCAGGCCTTGAACCTCGAACATGAGCCAAGTTTTTTTTTTTTGTGCATTTGAAAATCTAGTCTAGACTAGGAGCGTAAATGTGCTCGTGCCCACCCACCCACAGAACAGTCAAACCTATCAGTAACAAAAGTAGAACCTAAGTCGGCAAAAGGCAGTCATGTCGGAATTCTCTTAAAACTAAATTTCACGGAGGTAAGCTCATAACATTGGCGATTCACGATGCTTGATAACGTTATCCATCAACGTGTGTCATGAGTGAGGATGTTCTACTTGTAATCGGACGGCGACGCCGTTCCCGGCACTTTCAGTCTTTGAACATGTGTAGTGCAGAGTTAATTACCAATCATTTGACCACGAAGTGTACCGTCTATCGTTTCTTTCTTCAGGTCGAAAATATTATCTAACTTCTACTTCCATACTGTTTGTAAGACCCTCAACTTCTTTCGCCCAAGGCACAATCAGAGCTATCAAAACTGGCTCAAACAAAACCATGTGCGTTAACAGTTGCGAAGGCTTCAAATTACGACGTTTACTTCAGCATTATTTACCATAGTCGTGTTCATTTTCGTACACCTTCCATGCGTATTACCATTGGAGTTCCGATACAGTTGTGGAGTTGGAGTTCATACCCGCTGATTTTTGCTACGGCACAACCGATTTTACCAGCCGTTTCACACTATCTGAAAAATTGCGGAACTGGTAAAGCATAGTGGTCCGTGATCATTTATCATTAAATTTGCCAAAGGAAGTATTTTGCTGGTTGCGGCTCAACTACGAAGTATGAAAAACTGAAGACGGCCTTTAAACACGATGTGCGATAAATGCCTCGACTCCCAAAGCATTTTAGATGCGCGACTGCGCTCGATCGAGCGCGCTCCAAAAGGACAATTGTTGCTTGATAGGACAACAAAAACAAGGGCTGATTTACCTGTTACGTTAAATAGTACCATACGTGAAAGAGTAAAGGTTACTTAAAAATTTTTGGGTGTGCTAATTGAGGCTTAACATGGAAAACATCATACGATTGTATATTCAAAACAGTATCAAAAATATTGGTGTTGTAATCAATAAATTCAGCCCACATATCCAACCCGTGTATACATTCACTCTATTGTACCTTAATTTTACCATATCTTAATATGAGTTAATATGGGGAAAACACATGTAAATCCTACCTGGATAAATTTGTTAGAACTACAAAATGGGCAATACGATCCGGTATCTAATAGCATACAGAAAGCATACTGACCTTATTGCTAAACGTAAATTGTAACTGTTACAGATATTTATAGTTGGAAACGTGGAGGTTCATGTCTTAGATTTTCTATAAATGATCTACTGGGATTTCAAAAATTATTTAACAAAACGATCTGATGTTCACGACTACTCTACAAGAACGCCAATGAATACAACTTGAAAAAAAAAAATCTTTTGGCGAACAACGGACATGTCGAAAAAACGGGTCCTATTCTTGGAATTTCACTACCAAATTTCTAAAGAATCCAAATCTGTTAAAACATTTTCGCAAATCAACTTAAAACAAAACATTATTCCCAAACTAGGGAGTATTATGTTGAGCCGCCTTGTCTGTATGTGTTATGACTTTCTTTATTGGATTTTCTTTAAGTGCTAGTTTTTAAGGGGTAGGTGATTTTCAGGTCTAAATGATTTCCAGCCATACTACTCCAAGATGTTTTGTGTGTTGATGTTAGTTGATGTATTGTTTTTTTTATGAATAAAGATTGATGGATGATTGATATCGCTCCAATCTCATCTTCTGATGTCCAACGCCGAGCACGATTTGCCGGTACTGTCATCATGCGATGATCAAAGTGTCTTCAGACATCACATGTGGAGGTTACCCGTAAAACGGTTGGTGCCCCCTTTAACTACATCGACTTGATTGCTACGAGGCATCCAGCAGGATCCATTCTGACATCCCAAACTTAATGGTGGACAGGGAAGTTGGCGCTAATGGTGTGAACTGCATCTCGGCTGCGGTGCTAGATAGATAGGATAGAATTATGACTGGCACCAAATGGGTGTTACTCTAAGTAGCTAATTCTGTGTCTCAAGACCAGACTGAAACTTTATCGCGTCTGGAAGATAAAGCGTGTTTTTAAGGGAAACGACAGTAATGTAAAAAACTTTAAATATTGTTTTTGCTAGGTGGTGCAAGGTAGCAGTTCTAGTCCGATGAGAACACTTACTTGAGAATGGATGTGTTGCCACACTAAGGACAAGTGGCACTAACTTAAATCAAGTATTCCACAGAGAGGTGGGCAGTGCAGAGCCCATCAAGAAGGTAGGTGATGGTTTTGCTGGTTGTCTAAATCTTATTCTACATCATTGAGTGTTAAATTGTTTAAAGTTTTAGTTTGGTGAAAATTTTAAGGAATAGTAACTATAAAAATAAAGTATGCAAGAAACATCTCCAGCATTTACTTGTATCCTCATCTCTAAAAAGGGGGGGGTCAATAGTCAGGACAGAAGTAGACGGACCAATTCAGGTTTGTCAATCAGTGCGGTGCGGACGGTGATTGGCTTGTTAGAACAAAATATGATTTAAAAATTCAAAAAATGCCCCTTTTGAGTCGTGTTTTCAACTAAAGTCTAATGGACACATTAATTCACTTAAACTTTATATATTCACTAAGTTAGTATTAGCTGTTCGCAATTATTGTTCCGCGAACGAGTCGGAACGGGGACTATGAACTGAGCAGCGTCCGTCGCTTGTCTGTCAGTCCGTCCGTGTAAAATGTTAACCCAGTTGTACCGATTTATCTGGGAGTTCCGTAAGGGCGACAAGACAATGATGCAAAGTGGGTGGAATGGAAAGCAGCGGGTTGATGAGTTGGACGTGATTGATTTTGGGCGTAAAAATATGCTACTTAAAGTATCTATTTGCATTAATTTATGAAAACGGTCTCTGAAAGGCCTTTGTACACGTTTTCTGGAGTCCTTGTAAGGCGTTATGACATTGTAACTTGTGGAAGGAAGAGGGCTGAGAGTTCTCAACCGGATTAGATTGTGGGCATTATTTTCGGGCCACATTGAGTAGCAAATGAGCTAATTAATTTTTGCAAAAATCAGCGTTAATTGCTATATTTTTAAAAATATTTGGTTTTTATAATTTTGTTACATCATTGCGCATGAAAGAATATCAACATCTTTTTTGCAATATGAAAGTATGGTATATATGCGGCGTAGGTCCGCAAAAGAGCTAATTAAAATGCGTAATTGCTGTATCTCTGGAAACGGTACATCGGGAATATGCAAAATTCCTTAGCTCCATGGACTACTATGCCATATGGGTTTGCAATATGAAAGTCGTGTGGTATATAGCAGCCTAGATATGCAAGGAGCTAATAATGAGCTAATTGCTGTATCTCTGAAAGGTACGTCGGATATGCAAAATTCCTTGCTACATGAGGGACTACTATGCCATAGGGGAGGGGGGGGGGCTGTGGGGAGGGTGGTGTTGCGGGAGGGGGAGGGGTTGCGGAGTGTGGGAGGGGGTGGGGGTGGAAAGGGGTTGGTGGATGTTGTGTTGCAGGGGTGTTGGGGAGAGGGCATGGGGGGGGTTGCATGGTGTTGGGAGGGGAAGGCATGCTGTTGGGAGGGGGAGTAGTATGGGGTCGCGGGGTGTGGGGGAGGGGGTAGGGGGGCGGGGGTGGGGAGGGGAGAGTGGCATGTTGGGGAAGGGGAGCGTGTTACGGGGTATTGGGGTGGGGGTTTGTGGCGGGGTTGGGGTGTTGAGGGGTTGTTAAGGAAGGGGGTGGGTGTGCAGGTTGGGGGTTGCAGAGTGTTGGGTGTGCAGAGTGTTGGGGAGGAAGTGGCATGAGGGGGTGGGTGTTGCGCGGTGTGGGGGAGTTGTGGGGGGCTGTTGTGTTGGGAGGGGAGGGGTATTGTTGCGGGGTGTTGGGGAGGGGAGTGGGTAGGGTTGCGGGGTGTTGTTTTAAAGGGGTGTTGGAGGGGTGGGTTTTTTGCGTGGTATTGGGGAGGGTGTATGGGTGTGTTGTAGTTGCATTTATCTCATGTGAGTGATCGCGACATCGGGGGGGGAAAATTTTACGCATCGCTGTAAATACGAGTTTGCCTTGTTTTGCTAATAAAAGCTCGGACCATTGTTCTGCGCATCAAAGTTTAGTGACGTGCAATTGTGCTTTCTTCTGTCCATGACTTAGTATTAGTAGTCCAGCAGAGCTTTAATTGCAGTTTGTATATTTCCTTTTGTAGCTGTTACTATAAAAATACAAAAAATAGTACATTTCCATCGATTTTATCTTCAGATAGTTCAAACTTTTTTGACAATGCTAAGTGACCTCCTTTTCCTGTCCATTTTACTATGCAAACAAAAAATTCAAATGTTATTTCAATTCATGTAAAGGTCAGAACTCATCACACAGAGGGTGTGTATATAAGTTAACTAGGAATGCCTGAATATTAAGAGCATACCTTTTTATATCAATAGTTGTCATTAAATGATTTCCTGAGGTTAAGGCACTTCCATTTTAATATTATTTATGGTACTGTACTCCACTCCAGTGGAAAGGAGAATTTACAAGCAACAATTGCAATTGCGGAAAAGGGGTGTGTTAAATTTCAAACAGTATTGCACCCCGACACTAAGACTAACAAATATGGCTTTTTTCTCTCAAATCTCTTTCTTTGACAGTGACCCCCCCGATAAAGTTTAACACGAACAAACTCCAGTAGTGCAGCACTCATAGATAACTAACTTCCAGAACCCGGAGAAGAACAAGCTCATCCCTAAAGGTCAGTAAGCGGGATGTAAGAAGGCCAGCAAGGATACCGCAAATAACCAAAGAAGCAAATGACAACTTAACAGGAAAAAGAGCGATATTGGATGTTATTTCCTGCTTAAATGCTTCCATGCAATGGTATCGTGAGTACAGAAGTAGGGTTGTTTTTTGTGAGACTTATTTCCTCTAATTTTTAAGACAGCGATCATATTACTGAAAATTTTTGGGATTTATCACTGCAAAGAGCCTCCACTTAGTATGCTTTTGTGATCAAATAAACAAATAAATTTCCTATTTTGGGTCACTTTTAGTCAGCTATCTGTAACTTATATCGTCATCAGTAAGCGGAGTATATGTGTTCTTCCAACAATTGATATTTCTTCAATACAATGTTGCACTGGTTGTCACATGAGTTATAGTGACAAAAGTACCTAAATGAACAGAACTCATCCGAATCTTGCGTTTAAGTACTTTTTTGTCACTATAAACTCATGTGAAAAATTGTTTTGAGAAGTGCATTGTGGGAAGAACACTATGCCGCCTCTTGTTAGCAGTGATGGGCAAACAGTTTTGTCTTGTCAGAAATTGGAACGGGTGGTTTAAAATGCAACAACTACTCTCTCCCTTTGACTTGAGACATGAATCTCTACTCAAGTAGTACTGAGTGGTGATCAGCATAGTGGTAAAATAAAATTGTGTTAGTTTCTCAAATTCTGAGTATATCAATTCCTCTAATAGGCATTTCAGTTACCTATTACGTAATCGGTGACCGATCTACTGATGTTGGTGAGTGGTGCGGTGTAGAGAACCAACACATTCTACAGAAATCATCAATTTAATTCAAAATAATGCTAATCCCAATGTTCTTTCCCATCAATATAAGTTGTTGCAGCATATCTTCCCTTAAACATTCTAAAACAGAATCGAAAAATAAGATGTAGGTTGGTAGCTATCGCGTGAGATACCTTGATAAGTCATCTCACAAAATGAGCAAGTTTTCGAGCACCTTTCAACGCCCCATTGGAAACGCATGGTAAACATAGACCACGCCGCTTGGCACCACTTTGATGAGTTTAGCATTTAAGTTGACTAACGGTGACTGACGAAATGTGTAAATCGGAGCGTTGCGCCTGGTACAGGCCTTCAGAGTGTGAGTTTTTTGGAAAGTTCTGATGACAAGGCTACAGCGGGGTGTTGTTGATTGTGAATCAGATGTGTGGTTGCTGAGATATGGATTTTTGAAAAATTCAGGATTTTTTTTTCTCCACAACGAAAATATTTCCAGAAAAGGAAAATCAACAAGAGATGCTAGATTACATTTGATCAAAGAATTTATGTATTTTTTTTACAAAGCAATTTGATCACTAACAGCGCTCCGAAAAGAAGACTAATATGAGTAATGCGTAAAGTGCCACCAAGAACCCGCTTGCATGCCAAACGTGATGTTGAAATGACAACACTACTGCGGCATGTGGCGCTCACGTGGCGGCGCTGAGTTGTGTACTGTATGAAAGTTGTGATGAAAGATGGCAAAATAATATAGTTTGTATCTCAGTGAAATATGAAGTATATGTAATACATACCTATATGACATTAAATTATCAGATTGTGCCGTATTGTGGGGAGGAAAAGGCAGCTTTCGTGCGAGAGGGGCTTCGATGTTGAGGAGATAGCATTTATAAAACCAAATGCAAGTTCTATTATAAATCCGCCGAAATTTTACACTTGTTTGATTAGACCTTCGGTTCTGCACTTATAGCAGGTCCCTCAATTGCTTCTTGAAGGATATGCTTATTAATTACATTACGGGACGGGGCATGCATTACTGAGGAGAAATGGAGGATTTAAACTTTTTTCGGCGAGAATGGTCGCATTCCCTCCGTCGCTTCCGTTAAAAAAAATGAAAAACCAAGGTGAAAGGCTCTTGTTCCTCCTCGCTTCTTGATGGAAAAATTCATTGTTGCACTCTCTCGCTTACAATTTCTTGGCATTCCCCTCAATTCCTCCATTCCCCCTGGCGCAAATAATGACCCTGCCCTTCGGTTAATTTCCTGGGGGGGGGGGCACTCCAACATGAAATCCATAGGGGTGTAAGGCTAGCGATTTCAAACCCAGAGGCATTCGGTAACATGGAAAACTAGAGGGCTTTGGGTGAAGCACCAATTGCCCAAAATAGTGTTATTTGGACAAAATATGCTAACTTATAAAAAAAGTCGAAATTTTCAAAAAGTAGGGGTGTATTTTGTTTTCAATTTTCAAAAGTCCCTTCTCCAAAAATAGGGCCTTTGGGTGAATAGTGGCATAAACTTTAAAATATGGCATCTTTGGGGGACAATGATGCTGAAAATGGGGGTCTGAACATCCTATATACATTTTTTTTCTCATTTTGAAAATCTGTAAATTAGGCCATGAAATAAATTTTCAACTCATTATGTACAAAGTTTGTGTTTGTACAGGGTCAGGAAGAGAACCGCATTTAAAATTAACAGATTGATAGCTTGTAAACTTTCTCACAAAATGCAAGAAAATAACAAAAATCTTAAATTGTGTCCATGCTAATATTAGGACAAGGTTAGTGTCTGGATGTGATTGTTTTTTTTTTACCTGGCAAAAAAAGCAGTGAACGCTGGGCAGTTTGACAAGCTCATAATGATCCTCACCTTTAGGGCTGGAGTTCAAATCACACTGAATGCTTTATTGGTATCCAATAAAAATCTTGTCTGGCATTGATCTGTAAATAAAGTACCATTTTTTATGCAGCAGCTTTGTGGTAAAAACAGTATAAGGTGAGTAAATAAAAAGGATTTCTATGTGGTGTAAATAGTAGAAAAAAAAATTCTAAAATAGTTCAGATGATTTATATTCTCTTTTTGTCCTGAAACTCCAGTGTTTGTCAAAATCCTTGGACACATAAGATGTACACCCCTGCCCCCAATACAACATATGGATTGCATGTAAAGTAATTCATGCAAAGAGATATGTATGCATATGTCATGTCCAAGGGATTATGACAAATTACTGTAAATACTGTGTATATTAAACAAAACTTAACATTAATGGTGCTTCTGATCTATGATTTAACAACAAAACAAACATTAAAAATCATTAAATGTTGTGTGGTTTGTAGGCCTGTTGATTTTACATGATTTTTAGTTGTTGTTACAAAAAAAGGAAAAAAGCTAGCATTTGAAGCGGCAGTGCTATATGTACTTAAAAGGTTACCATGAAACACTCCAACCTGTCATTGATTTAATGTATAGTCCAGGTGAGGTGGGTTTTCTTTTGAGCTCAGGATTTTCTGTAAACTGATAATGATGTAGAATTGTAGATTACATCAAATAGTCATGATTGTGTAACCACGTTGTCTAGTTTTGTCTACTTCTCTGTAAAAAAAAAATTGGCATCTTCTTAAAATAGAGGAGGAGCAGAATATCATAGTGGCCTTATTTTAGGAGTTCGTTACTTCCCACACTCATTAAGGATTCCAAAATGTATAGTTTGTACCACTACGACCAGTGGCTAAAATGTTAAAAAAGGTCAATCTCAATTTGTAAAGGGTCAACATTAAAAGTTACATCTGATTATATTTAAATACTTGAAAGTTAGTTGATTGTTTTTTTTTTAAATGTTTTTAAAATATAGTATTTGATTGTATAGTTTGTATATGTTAAATGCTACTTACGGAGATAAGGAGTCAAAGAAGGTCAACACCAATGGGGTAGTGGACCTATGACCTATTTTGTCCATAACATGGTAACTATGCATCGCAGATGATACAAACTATTCCTTATTTGCAATTAAGCTAAATAAACAACTTCTTGTTTTCAACAAAATTGGACCAACTTCCGATTTTGACCCCTGTACAAGAGAAAGTGACCTTTTTTACCATTTTAGCCATTGACCTAACCTCCAAAACAATTGTCATAGATGGTACCAAAATTATACATTTTTGGAATCCTATGATAGACTGACAATATGGCATACTTTCAAACATGATTGGAGCAGTTTAAAAGTTGACCCCTGTGTCAACTTTAAATGGGCCCCTATTGAAAAAGTGACCACAAAATTTGACAGTATACAGTTAATACATACCTAGCGTTGATTGATTATAGAGGTTCCCATTTTATAATACCAAGGTGTCAAACCTTTTCTGTAGTGAGAGGTAAACGATTATGTTTGACCTGGGTCTTAGCTCCTCCACTAAAAGTAGGAAGCTGATTTTATTGACAATGTATCAAAATTCAAACAATTGCATTAACAATTTGGTAAGTCTGTTCCCAACCTGTATGGCAGCATTTAGCAGTGGAACCAAAACCATCAAGGAAAAGATGAGTTACCATTTTGTGCTAAAAGTATGGACATTTCTCAGAAATTGATCCCAGTTACCACGTTTATAATCCTTCCTTTGGTTATTAAGAGGGATAAAAAGTATTGTGTGGTGGTACTGTAGGTACAACAACATACTCTAACCGGCCTGATTTTGAGAGTACTTTTGTGTTTTACTTCTGCAAATGCCAAATGAGGGTATGCCAACTACATCAATCGCCTTAGTAGTTGACTCCATCTAATAAACATCACAATGACTTGGTGCTGTACCACAGGGTGTGTCCTTGTAGGACACCGCCTGTCTTACTGCCTGCTAGGGTGTGTATTCTGAAGTAAGTGGCATAAGGTATATAGGTGGTAGATCACTTTTGTAGATCACTGGAAGTACATATGTGATACCTTCAACATAAGCAGGGAATGTAACTGTGGTATTTTGTTTAACATGAGCAAAATCATTACAAAATGTACCCAGCTTACTGTGAGCCTTTACTGGCATATATTTTAGTTTATTATAATTAAAACCTTTACAATAGGAAATTTGAGTGTGTCTTAGTAATGAACGGGGCAACTCATTTTAAAAGGTGAATAATTGTAATTGGCTAAAAATAATGCTAATAATGTATGGCACAGCTACTTTCTTTGAATAAGTTTCCATGGAGGAATTATGATATCAATAGTTCTTTATGTTGCTTCTGATTCTCATAGATATTGTACAATTTTTGTAATTTGTTGTAATTTAAAAATAAATTTAGTAATGTATTCCCAGTGTTTAATTGCTTAATGCTAAGTTTCCTTGTTTGTAGATTGATTTGCATGTTTTAAATGTTAGAAGATGTGGAACCCTGTCATATGTAATATATGTAATATAAACAATGGTTTCTTTTTAAACTTTCTCTTTTCATTTCTTTTGTAGTGATTAATTCTGCCATTAGATGTCACCATATTTTTATTCTGTACATGCTAAAGTTGTTTTAACCAATTTGTTGATGTTTTATGTTTAAAGGCCATAATCATAATTTTTTTTCCCAATTTTTTCCCAAAAATGCCCATTTTGTCTCTAAATTGCTAGTGTTGGTCATATCACACCTTATTTTCTTTTATTTGTGAAAAAACAGACAACTAAGCTTTAAAGCGTTCTTGAAGATGGCTCTTCTACTTGTATTTAATAAACCATGCATAAATCATCCACATTTCTTGACAAATATGTCCGTATTAAATGGACTTGATGACACATAGTGGACACAATTTTGTTTATATTTTTGGGATGAAATCCCGGATAGTGGCTTTATTATATTTGGAATATAACATTATTAGTTCAATACAAGAATATTGGACATGTAATTTATTATTATACGTATTTGGGGAGTTTTGTTTCGTCACTGCATGCTGTTAGATATATTTCCAATCTGACTTGCAGTGTGTATGTGATATTTGGTAATAAAGTGGGCTTTACACAACAGGTTTTGTGCTTGAAAGGTTATCGAAATGTAAGCTTTTGTGACTTCACCCATCATGATTGTTGGTTATAAGAAATGGATTCGAATGGTTGAATAAAGAGAAGAATTAGTACTTCCCACAATGCATGCTATCCATGGAAGTTTTTGTACGGTCTTCCATAGTTAATTGTTAAGATGAACATCCTCTTAAAATTGCAATTTTGGTGATCAGTACTGTCAATTTGCCATGTTTCATCTCTGACGATTCACATCAGTAGCTGTACCAAAAACCTCTATTGGAAGCTGCAATGCATTTTGGGAGAGCTACTGATAGCTTTTCATGGTTGAATACACAGGAAAAAATAAAATTAAAGTGTTGAGATTAGAACGAAGCCAGGATCAATGTATATATTTGCATTCCCTGTGGTTGTGGTGGGTCCCAAATCTGGCAGAGGCCAAAGGGGGAGAGGTCTGAAGCATGTTGAAGGTGGTAGGCCAATACCCCTTGTGTGCATAAAGTAATTATACAACAAACACACACACCAAAGCAACAGTTGGTGTATGTAAATGAATCTTTAAATCTACAAGTGTTGGCCCAGATCTCCGTGTACTTATTGCATGTGATTATAGTCTTCCTTGGACCAGACGTGCCAATTGGTGTCTTAGTGACCATTTTAACATTCTCCATAATACATTATGTGAACTTTTCAAGACTTTCTACCTGTTACAGGAGTCCTGTTTTACTGGAAACCAGTTAAATGTGAAATGCATTATGGTTAATGTAAAAGTGGTCAAATCGATAAGGATTCTATGGTTGAAACTGTTTGATTGAAGTGCCTTCTGTGAAGGGAAGTGAGTGTGAAAAAGCCTTCTATGAAGGAAAGTGGGTGGAGAAAGTTGATATGAAAAGTTGGTAAACATCAGTAGAAGTTATATGCATAATGAAGATGAGTGCAGAAAATGTGGAATTCTTTTGTTCACAGATTACACCAAAAATTCACATTTTCTTCACACATACACATCTCATATGTATAAAACTTCCAATGATAGTTTAGTTAAAGGGGCATTTCATGATCCATGGCCTCCCCCCCACCCGACATACCTAAAAAAGAGATAGTATATGTGCCTAGCTTTATGCATAGATTTGATCTACTTTAGAAGAAATTTGGAATTTTGAATTTTAGGTCCATAAATGGACAGTAAATATGACACTGTGGCTGGCCTATGAACGCACCATGATGCAAACTTTTGCTTATGACATCCAATACACCCTCAGAATTAACTGCAATTTTGGAAGTAACCTTTTCGCGGGGATATCTAGTGAACCATAACAAAATTAAGATGCTTGGATCATGAAATGCACCTCTAATGATTAGACCTAACATTCAAGAACTATTAAAAGGAGAGTGATTGGAAGCTTAAGGTAGTAAAAGTATATATTTTTAAAGTCAATATTATATTTCTTTGCAAAAACTACTTGAGAAATAACTTCTCAATATATAAAGGTTGTTACTAAAGTATGCAGTTTTATTTTTAAATGTTTAACCATTGAAGAAATGAAGGCATATTATATATATAATAAAAATGAAAATAACTTACACAAAGGGAGAACTTCTGAGGATAAAGGAAACCTTTGAAGGACTATTGTCCAAAAGAACCTCTGAAGTATATATACATGTACACAAACACACATTTGCATGTGCATGCACACACACCAACACACACACACACATGCACATGTGCAGACACACACACACACACACACACACATGAGACCAATACAACCATACAACCGTTTTTTAGTCTAAGCAAAAACTTCCATGTGCACTTAACAGTTTTTTCATGCATTAAAATTTGAAGCCCTACATGTGTACATCATATTAATTGTGATCTAAAAACAATCCCATTGCAGCTGTTATGCCAAAAAGAAAGAAAGTGGAAAAAGAATAAGCCCAAATTATACAAATTGATGTGTGTAATTTTGAAAAGTTTAGTATCCTGTAAGGAAAAATATTCAACATATTGAAATAATGCAATACTACAATCAATTCCACTTATTTGAAAATAATTTGGATGTTCACATTATGTGTAAACTGCCAACGATTTTCTTAAAAATATATTTGCATACTGTTACTTTAAACATCATATCAGGTAATGAGTGAATCAGTGATACTGTAAGAATGTTGGTATGGTTGACACAGAGATATAGAAGCACTATTTTGATTGGTTACTCAGAGGGCTATCTCATGTTGTGTCCTGTAATGAACCAATCAGACAGATTGTATCATAGGTGGTAATGCCCAGTTGGGTTAATAGAGGTTTATTTCAATGTATTTGAATAATTTTCTTTGCAGGACACATCTTTTAAGTTACAGTTCCTGCAAATAAATCGTGGCCAGCGTGGAACACTTGGTACGCACATAGCAACGCAGTAATGTATGGGCGTATTACGCAGCACTTTAAATGAGATGCAAGCAATACGCTGTTTCTTTGGCTGAACACCGTATGTACATGGCGGGTGTTTAATACACTGGCCACGATTCTAGGGCCAAAACTGTAGACATATTCTGTAACATGAGGAGCATAATCTTTTATTAAAAAAGGTTGAACAAGCAACCCCCGAATTTCCTTGTAAAGCATTCCTTATTTAGTAAATAAAGTAACAGATTTTTATATATAGTTGAAATCAAGATTGCTTGTTTCTTAACAGATGATTTTCTGTATGCTCAGTTATACAATGCTTGTTCATACAGATAATTAGCAGTGTAATTCCAGATTAGCAGATGGACATTGTATGGATGAAAATAAAATGGAGAAGTAATGTTAGAATATTTGTCGGCTGTTGGGCCTTACATTATCTGCATTTCAGTTTTGTTGCCTGATGTAAATATTTCATATGCAGATAGCTTTATTAATATGCAAATATTAACCACCTGTTTTTCAGGAGTGTTAAAAGCTTCGATTATTTTTTAATGAGTGCATGTGTGGCATGTATGTTATTAAATTGTTTCTAAGTGACATATTTTTCAAGTAACCGGATATCTGTATTTTGGAAGTTGTTTTAAGCTGAGATATGAAGAAAAATTGAGCTTTTTGGCATGAGACGAATCTAACTTCATTGAAGGTAGCAGTAATCAGCCAAGTGAAGCAAAAGAAGTGGAACTGGCACATTTTCACAAAATATGAAATTTCTTCAATTTGCTTTCAAATGATAGTCTAACATACTTGAAAAACAGATAGGGACATTAGTAAGAGGTTAAAGATAATCCAGGTAATTTGTAGGCTAACTTTTAAGTTTTCCATAACTTAATCAACAAATGTGTATATTTACACATGAATATCATAGACTCGTACTCATTGATATTAAACCACAAAGGTCACAGACCGGTCTATAACAGGGTGTATGCCGTGGGAAACACCATAAAGACAGCGTTTTCTGCTTACCCGCCACAGACAGCCGTCGTCTGCTGAATTAATGTCGCCGGCGACATTAATTATAAAATCGTTCTGTTTACCCATAAGAAAGCTGATTTGGTTTTAATCATTTCAGGTGAGGGCTAGTGTATATGAAAGCTTTACAACCATGCAAAAATATCAATTTTGAAAAATCTTGAGGGCACACTATTTTTCAAATGTGCCAGTGTCTCTTTAACCACAGAGAAATAATCATGGCATAGGCATGTGATTGGCAGTTGTAGGACAAAATTGATGGGAAAAGGAGCCATAGAGTTGTTGAAAGTATCAATGGCATTTTTAGGTCATCCAATCAGAATCGGGTGAAAGTGACCCATGGTAATGGGTAGGGGTTTCGGGGTTTGAGCAACTGTTAAACCATAATTCAAGTTATCCCTGGATTGTGAAAGTGTACATTTTGATACATCACAACATTTGTAAAGCTGTATATTGGATGTCCATTATAGGCCTAATAATCACTGCAAATAGCCAAAGCCCAGTCACCAAAGACAAAGTTCAGTAAATTATAATATGTGTGACAGTGAAATTCTGTGCCTCATCCCCAGAAACACTCAATATTAGGCAATATTGAATTGTAGGAGCTCTTCTGAACTGTGCCCAGGAAATTGAGTTGACTGGCCATCCAAATTCATGTGCCTCGTGAATATTTCTTCCAAAGTAATTTAGTTGTAACATTAAATAGTGTGAACTGTGAAATATGTATGTGTAAGATATCTCTGCTTAACTTCAGAATATCCTATCACAATTACTGTCCATCCCTAGTTGTGCGTGTATGTGAACAATACATCTTTCCATAAGACCCATTGTCGTTGGGGGTTCAAATCCTGTCAATTCGCAAGTTTGGCCGATAGCTCCATAGCCCACATAATACAAAAACATGCCACTGTGTGTGTACAAAGTCAATATAATAATTTTACAGGTGAATAAATACTTACACAGTGAATCACCTTTCGAACCTAACACCTATAGCTGATATCTATCGCTCCTCTACCAACCCTGGCTTGATAGCTTAGGTGGTAAGAGCGCCGTGCATGTAATACCGTCTCCGGTTCAAATCCGGACAAGCACACATGGGGTTTTTCAACACTATCGTGCTGTGGCCATCTCCAGGGAAAGATTAATAAATATACAGTGAATCAAGAGTTGTCAAATCACCCTTCTTTCCAATGCATGTAATCATAAACTCTGAAAGCTTTTCAGATTTTTCACTACACTTTCAACCAGTGGAAGTGTAAATATATTGTTGATGGAAGTGGGTGCTGGCCCAAAGGTTCAAAATGACCCTCTCTGAGGCAAACTCTAGCAGTTGTCACGAGATTATTGTGAATCTGCAAGTTGTCAGACAATTGTTCATGTATGAACTGAAGTGGCGTTCCCATGATGGCCAAATGGGAAACTTGACATTTCTGTTCACATTGGATAGAGTTGGCTCAACATCCAGGGGATGTTTTGGCCCGATGAACACGGTAGTTAGTTAAACCAAAGTTTTAAATCCAGTTTTGTCCCTGCTAACGAGGGTGGTCGGATACACCTCACACTCAACAATACTGCTGTGTGAGGATTTATTGGAGCAAAAGATAATTGATCGGATGCCCTTCCTGACATCAATCCACAGTTTTCGGCGGTGGGCCGAGCCTTTGGGCAACCACGCCCACCACGCAAGGCAGCATGCACTCGATGTGCTGGATGGCCGCCATTAACTCTTTAGATCCGACGCCCTTGTAGGTAGATTTTCTTTTTCATTCTACCAGGGTAACCAGCTACCTTCCTCATCAGATTTCCTTAGAAACCCAATGAGGGGGGGGGGCAGTTTATCCACGAAACTCGGCCCCAGACAGTAAGTACTGTTACCAGGATACCAGTAGCAGGCCCTTAGAATAGGAAACCTGATATGAACATGTTTTATGATCCAGATAACAAAAGCCACCAAGAAAAACTTTATCCTGTGTCTGATGAATGTATGGTAGCGCACTGTCTTAACCATTGTGTGAATATTCCAGATTACACTACATCATCTCACTTTACATGTGCAATCTTCGTACTTAGGTACTTACTCTGTCAATTGTTTGCCTTCATCCTTATAACACTCGCCAAGGGTACTATTTGAGGTGTTCTGTATATGAATGAACACTGTTGTGGTCATGATGCACCCCAAAAACTTCCCCCCTTTGGGTGGGCCTCGTTTGTATTTAGTATTGACCAGCTGCAGTTTGAGGGTCATCCAAGAGGCTGTTTTAAAACTATCCATATGCATTGCAATGTGCCTACTGGACTATACGAAACGTGTCAAGAACACAAGACATTTCACGATCGTGCAAAAAAAAATCCACCATGTACTACGCTTCTGGCAAATGAGACACAAAAGTCAGGGTTTTATGTGTGAGAATAGGAGTTTGTGGGATCACATGACCTATGAGGTGAGGTGAAATTTCTCAGCATGTGTCATTGTGGATTGACCAAATTACACCCTTGAGGCTATCCAATTGTGATATTTCGAATGCTTGCTATACCATTATGCACTTGTCAATTTCAATCCCGGACCTGGGGGTCCAGGGAGCTAGCGGGGATTAGCCTGAGGAATGTACCATTTTGCTTGTTGCTGACCACCCCCGCCTTGTCACTGCCTAAAGTAGCACGAAATCCCGGGTAGCCGGGCTTTCATTTTTGTTACCATCCCCGCTATGTCCCGGCCCCTACTAGCCGGGATTCGGTGTGACAATCCCCGTATATTCTCGGCCCAAGGGTCCCCGAGGGACCTGCTTTAAAACTCTGTACAATACCGGCTCGGTCCCGGTTTGTAAAGGAAACTGAGTGTCCACCAATGAGAGTGTCAGTACCATGACAACATGTAAGGAATAAACCGTGGACTTGTAGACGAGGCCATTTGGGTACAGTGCTGAAACAATGATGCATACAGCACTCAATGGAGAACACAATAGACAGATGCGTGGTAGGACACTCGGTCACACGGACACTGTAGTATATGACACCGGCTATGCGACAACAGGTCTAGCTATATAAAATCATACTACATTTTGGATCGCCGAAGTGTCAGAACCGAGCCAAAATTTCACCACATCGGAAGTTATGTTTGAGAAACAAACCTCGTTTAGTTGGTTTGTTAAAAAAATCCACATTATCCACGGCGATATCCGACCACTGAACATAGCAGAGTAATATCTAAAACCCTGCATCATATCTGCCAACGGAAACTTCCGCCAAACAACAAGATCATCATGGTGATTGTTGTTTTGTCGGCCTACTCTGTGACAGTGACTTGCTAAAATAAACTTGAATATATGCCCATGCTGTTTATGTCCCGGCGGAGCCGGGAAAATTTTTTGTACCTCCCGGCTTAAGTCCCAGCTATCATCAATGATTGTCCCGGCAGGGCGGGGACAAGCTAACGTACATTCCCGGACAAGTCCAGGCTAACTTCCTGGCTTGGGGGGCAATACTTTTTTGTACATGCCCGGCTATGTCCCGGCATATACCCCGCTATGTCCCGGGACCCCCAGGGCCGGGATTGAACTTGACAAGTGCATTAGTACCCATAACTGTATGAGAGGTGTGGAATTCATTTAATTTAGCTGATAGAAAAAAACAGTGCTTCAGAATGTGTGGTCAAGAGTAACCGGAACTAAGAATATTTGTGTATATAATTATTTTGTTATAAATAATTTAAAGTTAATTACAAGGATGTCATAAATTTGTCATTGTTAGCATGTTGTAGATGGTAATATTTTGCTACAATAAGTAGTAGTAGTATGTTGGTAAAATTTGATTACTTAAAAATAATTGTTAGGGTCTGTTTAAAGGGTTCCAGTGGGTGGTTTTAAGTGAATCTTTGATTACGTAGTAGCACCGATATTAAAACTTATTCCTACACAAGGCAGTTGCCGATGCCGAGTGGCTCAATCATGCATGATCACTGCATAATTGCATAGCCCTGGTCCCGGAAGGGGAATGGCGAGCCGACTGCATGTTAAAGGGGTGAGGAATTGTGATTGTAGAGAATAAAGGGATGTTTTGGGAACAGGTACTCGTCTTACGACGAATTGAAACCAAGGGCGATACCATTATTTCACGTGGAATACGAGGCGAAGGCCGAGTTCTTCTACGCAAAAAAGGTTGTCGCGAGGTTCAATTCGTCGTAAAGGAGTACCGGTTCCCAAAATCATACCTTTATTCTCATTCTTAAACAAGCTTTATCATGAAGGTCATCTTTAAAACCAATTTCGCGATACTTTACGGCTTAACAATTACAACAAAAAACACTGCCATAACCCGTTGAAAACAATCGAACAACCCGCTGAAAACAACGATCATACGCAACGAGACGCAATGTTGGAAGGCGCGCGCGAACGAAAGTAGCAAAACGCGGGTATGACGCGAGCGCGTCAACCCTAAAAATAACTTCAATACGCAGCGTGTACTACCTGGGGTTCAATTAAACAAATTGAACACGGACAGTCAGCCAAATGAACTGAAAATTGCTTACATTTCACAGCTGTTTAAGAATTAGACTTAAGGTGCACTCCTGCCTCATGTAGAAATGCGTTTTGACATACGTGGCTTCAGTTATATTCAAAATAGGCCCGACCAACAATGCACTCCAAACCCCCCCGCTACAATCCCTCAAAGATTACTCTAGAATCTGTTATTTTTGCATACCAAATGATTTTATTTAATTTATTCTTAAATTGTACAAGTAATATTTTGATAAAACGTATAATCACTACCTGAATAGATTTTTGCATATCTTATATTAGGCATTTCCTAGAATTAGCAAAAATAAGACCACCCTGCATGTACAGGAATGTACAATACTAATGGGGAATTTTTCATGTGGCAGTTTCATTGGTTATTTTGTATTTTGAGCCATCATTAGACTTAAACAACATTGAACCCTACAATTGTATTGATTAACCCCAGTTGGGGAAAACTCGTTGACATGTCTTTACAGTCAATTTGCATAAGAGTATTCAAAATAACCTCATTGCGACATAAAATTATTGCCATCACTGGCAAAAGGGTTTGGTCAAATTTTCAGCAATCATCATGTTATCCACTTCCTACTTCATCCAATTATAAACTTATCAGATTCAAAGCAAATGTATTCCTAACCCCTAATGGGGATGCGACCCCTAAATGAGGAAAAAGCATCCTTAATTGGGGGACACCAGACATAAATGGGGAAACACAAAGCCATAAATGGGTCTCATAGAAGCAGCCTGGATAAATTATTGCTCTGTGTCGATTTTGAATCTTCCCTTTACAAAACTCTATAAAATTTTTGCAAATGCAAAGCCCGACAGAACGAACCAGGCACTCTGCCTGAGTTGAAATTATTGAACTTGCTAGTGGAAGCATGGAAAAATAGGCTCAGGTGAAATTGGAGACCTCAAATTATGGTGTTAATGAATTCTCACCATGTTTAGTTTTAGGAGGGGGATATGCTCATATCCTGTATGATTTCTGCTATGATCTGTGACATTATTTAATCAGAACCTAAACGATTGAAAGCGGGTAGAGCGCCTTGAACAAGGCTAATAAGAAGGGGTCACAAACGCTAACTTAGAAGAAAAAAACATTGTTTTGGTAACTTAATGTCAGAATTGTCTAAGTGTTTGGGGGTCGCCTTATCCTGACCATTTATAAATGGGGTCTGAGGAAAAAGGGTTGGGGAAACTCTAAATACCAAGATGGCAGTTGAAAGGGAATTACACAAAATGGGAATGAACAAATGACAATTTACTGTAGAAGATGTTTGTACTTAATTAGAAAGTTGGTGATTTTAGTTTAAAGTCTTGTTCTGTTATGTTATCTAATAAGAAAAAATTAATTCAATTTTGTTATGAACCTGATAACAAATTTGATTAATCCTATTATCTCTATCTTGCAGTTCATATAGTTCTTCCATTTGATTTAGAGGGGTAATAAAGTGAGCCAGATATGAAAAGATTGACAATTTCATTATGAAACAAATGGGCATTTTCTTAATTTGCAGGTCTATTTGTATAGCATAAAGGTCTTTAGAAATCACTTCATTTACAAAAGAGTTTCATTCACATTCATGTTTGACATTTATGACCATGTTTACTGTTCATATTTACATTTGCTGTTAACATTTGTGTTTACCATTGGTGATCATATTTGAGTGGTTTTCCTTTGTTTTATTTTTGCTTCATTTGTTTGCTGTTAACATTTGTGTTTTCCATTAGTGATCATATTTGGAGTGGTTTTCCTTAGTTTTATTTTTGCTTCATTTGTTTAAAACAATTATAAAGTTACCTTTTATGTGGGCATTCAAGAGTGTTTTTCAGATAGAAGCATTTGTATCTTCTATATGTCTTGAAATTTACAATTGACACCATTATTTTCATTGTAGAAGTCTTCATTTTACATAACTCAACAAATTCTAAAAATGACCTTTGTCTGTAGATTCAAGAGTGACGTTTGGTAAAGATATCTGTATATTTTATCACTAAATTCACAATTGACTTCCACCACTATCATTTTCATAGTAAACCTTTCATCTGGTTTCACAATAGACTTCACCAATTCACCATTTCTTAGTCTAGAAGCTCAAATGTATTATACTTTCAGATATTTAAGTTCACAATTTCAATTCATAACCTTGAGACAAAAAGTGACGCTAATAATGTGGAATTTCAGGAAGAGTTACGATATACGCACAAAAAAAAGCAGAGAGAACTGAAATTGAGAAATTGCAACTGTTATTCTTAGGTAAGGGATAGGGATTATTGCATTATCGTCCTTATGTAATAAATCCATTTCGAGACATGTATGTTCCCCTAGCAGTGACTATTATACCATACTAAGCTGCTCTTTTATTTAGAAAAGGTTGAAGCTATTGCCCCTAGGTGAACTAGAAACCTGGAGCAACTTTTTCCCTAAGACTGAAGATTTCCAAATTAAATGTTCGTGTTCCGATCATATTTGGGACCCCACCCCCCCCCCCCCCCCCGATTACCCGGAATAGTATCGATTTTGATATCAGATGATATTTTTCCTCATGCGTCCTGAAATTAGAACCCTCAAATCAATTTCATTCCCAAGATATACACAACGTGTGATGCATTTTTAGTGGTAAACCATCACTATTAGCACAGCATTGAATAGATTGGCTCTGCAATATGCATTAATTGCCTCTACATTAAAAAACCGCAAGTTTGTTTCCCACTCAGTACTTGAATGCAAGTGCCAGGGTTCTCATATCAAGTGAGAACCCAATATACTAAATAGGAACAAGCACCTTCAATGTGAGGGCAATGGTTGTCCAGTCACCAAGGGGTTATAGTTGCATAAATTTCCAAATTAAAAAGAAGGTCCTATAAAAATAGTAGCTGCAGTTGTCCAGTTACCAAAGGGTAATGTTTTGCATCAGTTCCCAAAATAAAAAGCAGCTAATGTTTTTATATAGTATGAAGTATTTCTTGTCATTTGTACATTCTTTTGTAAACAAAACCAATGAAGGACCATACTTAACTGATTGCATACATGTGTATAATGTGATGTAGGTCGAAACATGCCATGAAAAGGCGACTATTGCACTTGATGACATCATTGGAGGGCAGTAGTCACTTTTTGTATCCCAAATTCACTGTCCGTGATTATCGGGTAAATGGGCTGTATATCGTACGACATGAGAGGTATGTCCTCCAATCAAATGACAGGAATATTTCATACATTATTTAAATAATCAGAATTAGGTATTCAAATTTATTGATCATAGCTACATGATTAAGAGACTATAGTGTGTTCCAGATAAAATATCTTGATATATTAACCTGAATCACATCTAATAGCCATAACTGTGCTGCAAATAAAGAAATGCTTATTTGTTTGTTTTATTTCTACCTCATGTAATACTGAATCTCTGTACTTAACCAACCTTAGCACAAGCTTCCTAAAGCTTTCTAAAGCACCTCCAATTTTCTGGTAACGTGCACAATCTTTGATAATTTGTTTTATGTCGAAAGAAGTCAAACAAAGGAGTCATGAGACCAAATATCACACATAATTCATATAATTTCATTGTGAAAAAACATATCTGTGCGTTTTTGTGTTTTTCCGAGTGATCTTGTACCCATATTGGTAACACACATACATGCCTGATCTTGAAAGAAATGACCCTCTAATGAACATCTTTTGTACCTGAACTGGTATCCATGACGTGGCCCCCGGGCATGGTATGATCAAACTATAAGACTAATTTTAAATTCCAATTAAAAGTGTGTATTGAGTTGACATGATTGTATGGTATGCTTGCTATACCGATAAATTGCTATGAATTGTAGATTTGAAATATTACACCAAAGTAGGACATGTGTAATTTTACACATTCATCATATTAGAGGTATGTTTTATATGGTGGTCAATTAGGTTGTCCCTTAGGATATGTTAATTGTTTTGTCTTAGATAAAGTCTTGATATGAATTGTTTTGGTTGAACTGATGTATTTTATGTTTGTTAGATGAATATGTTTTACTTATGTTTGGGTGCAAATAACATTACTGTTAATTTAGGGTAGCACAATAGACCATGCCGATATATAAAAAAAAAACCCAACACATGGTGGCTAGGGGCATAACAGTTCACTTGTCAGAGGGGGATAGTCCGGTTTTGAGGCAGGATTTTCCCGGTTGGAGGTTGAAAATTCTGGTGAGCAGACAAAAAAATGGATCATTCAGCAATTTGTAAGTTTTTTTCCTGGTCAAAGTGCTCGGGGTATGGCAACCCAGACCCCCCCACCACCCTGCTATCATTTGAGTATGATCTATCTCTTACATGGTTGTCTGGGGCTATTCCATTCATATCTGCAACCCCCTGTGAAAGTTACTTGAGGTCGTATTCCACAGAGGAGTATGGATTTAGATGGAACAACCCATAGGGTACAACTGACATTTGAAATGCCACATTCCCTCTTGGAAGAATCCTATCTTCCTGGTGGAGTGTAAGCTTCCAATAGAATTGCACCCATTGATATTTCATTGGAAAATATACACCCCTCTGGAGATTAGGGATCACTAGGAGCTACAATATGCTCATACCCAAGGACACAGTTCAGTTGAGGTTTGGGGTTTTTTTTTTTTTTTTTACTGTACATTACATTGAATGAACTGACCTTGTGTAAATTGGGTATCATTAATACCTAAAAATCAGGGGGTGTATTTCTAAAAACACGTGAAAAATGTGGATGGTGCCACCACTACTGGTGTTACTGACACAAGTAATTAGTGGAAAGTGAACTACTGTATACCATTACTGATATTATTTTGAACACTCTGTTGTTTGGGATATTTTTCTTCTTGCCAGGCAGAGACTTAATCCTGAATTGACCAAACCCGCATGCAGTGGTACTCATTCTTATGGTCTGTATACATCCCTCCATTGTTTACACTTGCTCAGGCAGACTGTTCTGATACCTGGCGTGCTGATTTCAAGAGTCTCATATTTCCATGCCATGGCCATGGTCAGTGATAATACACATAACCCTACTTGCACCACATTGATATTGAATTCCTTGCTTGCACTAAATTGAGACCTAGTCCTAACCTAAAGTAGCTATTAACATTTTTTCTGATTGGATGGTGTCCGATTGCAAAATTTTGCTTGACAAATTACACTGTAGAATGACTTCCTATAGACCCAATTTATATCCAAATAATACGTCCAATGTTATAATATACAGTTGTGGTACAGAATTACATTATTTGTATGTTATTATGTATTAAACACTGATCGCATGGAACTATTTCATGGAAGCCGAATAATATTTCATGTGTGGTAACAGCACAACTTTTGTACAGAAGCAATGTATGACAGATATTACTACACAATAGATGATTTGCCTTTGCACTGGATATAGAAGTTCCTTTAAAAAGGAAGTATGGTAACCTTAAAGCTTGTGTTCCATGCAATGCTATTCTACTTCAAAATAATACCATATTTATCAAAAAAGTAACATGAAACTGAATGTTCTTTTTTTCAAATAAAGGTTTGAGTCAATGATGATTGATGCCTTGCATAGCATTCATTACAATATAGTGTTACAAAACTCAATTTGGTTTTGTTTCATATCACAATTGTGCACTAAATGCAGAAGATTGTCCTTTTTTACGGTACTTCGTCTTGTATTCACTTTCCTTCAATTAGGTAAATGACAAGACACATTTTCATGCTGGGGTTCTGCACTTCCCAATTTAAAAACCATGAAATTGCACATAACCAAAAACATATTCTAAAAACATCAAATGTTTGGGTCACTTTATGTGAAAGTAACATTTGCCTACGAGGCATCAAAAGCAGCGCACCTTAAGCAGATATCAGTGATTTGCTAAATCAGAAAATCAAAAAAATCATCAAAATAAGATTTTTTGCATGTCTTAACAAGTACAAGGTATCCTAACATCTCCTACAAATGAGACGGCCAGAAAGCACCACCTACTTAGGAACAAAATTGGATATACTAAGTCATTCTGTCCTTCACGGACACTACTACAACACGTAACTGAATGGGAGAGTCATATCTTTGACCCTGGTGAATTTCTTTTGGACGCTTCTTCAGTTGGAAAGGGTAACTTAATGAGAATTCTACAGAACCATCCGTTCACTTTTAAGCCATTCGTTTCGGGCACTTTCAGTATTTGATATGTGTTTAAGTAGGTGCAAGTTTAGTTATCACCTTAGAGCAATGTGTGACAGTTCAACATAGGGTGATAAAAAAACATGAAATTCATTGCAATATTTTGACATTGTCATGGGTGACATTTTTGGTTGACATTTTTGGGTCCCCCCAGTGTGCAAAGATCTCAAGAGAAACCTGACATTATTTGAGTGACTGGTGTACTTACTTCCTGAATCCAGATCTGTAGGCCTTATATTGGCATTGGCTTGTTTGTTTTGGTTGCTCGTATCCACCGTCATTGTGTAATGGCTTATGTGTTGGGTGTCAGGATTTGTCAGCTAGTTTGCTGATCCGGGGCCCGCGTGTATCCATGATACGGTACGCTCCTAACAGTGGCCTGGCCCGCTATTTGAGCTGGGCGGATTGGGAACAGTCAGGGTTTTTACACCCTAGTCTTATTCGACACTGACTGCGATGTACATGTACCGTTTGTGACTCTCTGTACACACTGGATCGCGGGACCGCGGCTGAACGTCCCCTCTGAAGGACGGTATGCTTCATCATGATCCATTTGCCCCATTCCAAGTGACCCATGGAGGAGAGCGGTATTCTGTATTAATCAATAGCTGGTATACAATAAATCCAAATTGATAGTACCCGCATAAATCCCGCAAGTCCACACCCCACTGGGATTCGAAACCGGGAATTTGATGGTAATTGCGCCAGAGGCAACAACCTACCGCTAGTCCACGCTCTCCCACAATAATTGTGTACGATATTGTAACCGCTATTTAAAGAGCACACATGGCTACTGAGGTGGTATGTAAGAAGAATCCGCTGTGTAATCAAATCGATATACTTGACTGCAAGAACGTTTCCATTGACTGAATTTTGTGTTTGTAGCCATATTTCATTTGTGTGTTATAAATACATACTGCCCACTTGCATCACTTGAATAAGACTCACCTATTTCAAATGAGCTAAATGAAGAAATGTGTCAGCAATAAACATGCCGAAAAATAAATTCTGTTCACTAATATGTATAATTTGTGGTGCGTTCTTTTATTTCCGCGTTGAGTAAGAGGATTAGCTCGATCATAATAGAAAAGTTATGTTCAGTATTGGAGCAAACTTTACTACTCCACTTTTTATCCGGGTTAACTGGATCATGGATGTGTTTATGATCCCAACTTTTTGTAAACTTATTTTGAGCCAATTATCCAAATATATATAGTAGTAGAAACTCAAAACCGTCTAACATCAACTGATTTTTCAATAAATTTAATTAATCTTCTAAATATATTCTTGCTTTGATGAGGAATTATGGTATCAATAAAGTACAAAACCGTAGAATCCTAGGGCTTTGGCATCCAAAACCATTCCCTCTTCAGATCTTGCAAGTAGAATCAGCCCCCATACCTGACCGCATGAGGAGCGACATACTAAAGCAAATTAGGCAAGGGAGAGCGAAAGTGAAGACGATTCTTATGGTTAACCTAAAAATAAGTCTAAAATTGAATCTTAGAAAAATGGCCACTGACACACAGAAAAACATTAAAGAATGACCGAAGAATCTCTCTCTATATACTGAGAAGTTGAGTGAGTCTTGAGTTAGAGGGTGATGGGACTCTGCATTCATGCTGTGGTTCATTTGTGGAACTTATACCATGAGTATTAATGCTGCAATTCGGTTAGTGTGTGTTTGTAGATGTTAAACCTACTGATGCAGGGACGAACCCTCTAACTTGAACTCAAATGGGTAGACTTACTATTTTGAGTAATAGAACAAGAGCTGGGGATACAGGCTCAAAAAAGGTGCTATCAACAAGTAGAACATGTTACAATAAGCTGTGCCGTGAGCCTGTCAGTTTTTTCTACCCTGAACCACTGTGGACATTGATTTTTTAGGTGTACACCCTGCACTTCATGCCTAGAGAGACAAACAAGTTTCCTTTCTTTTGTAACAGTCACCAAATTTTTTAAAAATTTCATGCCATATCTGTGGCCTCTGAGGGTAAAGACCAAACCCACTCCACCATAACAAGAAAAACGACAATATTTCAAAGCATCTTATGATAGCACATTGTCACTTCCAAGGATAGCATAGCACAAGTCAGAGGCTCAAGATATTAGAGTCAGACCAGCTTCAAGTAAAAAAATGGATCACACTTTTCATACCCAAATTTCAAGTCACAAGCAAGTCATCCTGATCTCAGGTTTGATGGTATGAAGGTGGGTTCGAAGCTGAGGCACGGATGTCCCTTTAAGAGAGAAATTTATAATTTATGGTATATTTAAAATTCGTATTATAGGCCATCACTTGCATGTAATTTATTTACATCATCAACTCAAAATCCCTGAATCTAAACATGTGTCACACACACTGCAACCGCGTTGTTATGTTGCTGGCCCTCTGTGGTTTCCAGCCTGGTTTCCAGGGGGGGTAGGACATGCCAACCTAACACACATCAATTCAAAACGGCATCAACTCCCGGTTGCTGTGTCGAATCAGTCCAGTTGTCGAATCTGTCCCTGTCATGTAAGATATATATTTAAAATAAAAAAAAACTGCTTGTCGCATGCTCCTCCCAATCCAACGCCACGCCGGCTCGCTGCGCTCGCCGGCGTTTGATTTCTTGCTCTCGCACAATTTCTTCCGCCGCTACGCGGCTCGCTTTTACAGCCAAGAAAGCATAACTATTTTATTATGCGTTTCTCAAACCGGATACAAACGTGCCATGCCGTGCAGCGTTTTTAGTCCATGTGAATCAACTTTGTCACCTTGTTAAAAGTTGTAAACACGGCCCATGGCTGGATGGAGTCGCGGTCGCGTAAAGTGGTAATAGCTTGGGCACCGCATGAAGATGTAGATCAACATAGGTAATCCAGGCATCCAAGAATAATTTTAAATAGCCATACGAACTGTGTAGCGCGAAATATCTCACTTTCTCGGTCTGATGGTAAATTGCATGGCTTTGCAACTACTTGCAGAGAGAATATTTCGAATTTGGCAACCTGTAAATTGTAATTGTAGTCTTACGGAACTCCATCAGATGTCCGTCTTCGTTCTAGTATCGTGGACTACCAGTTAACCCACCACAGTGCTACGCTTTACAACTGCAAGCAAAACTATGCATAACCGTTACTGTGACAACATTTTACAACTTGAGAAACTGCTGTATTCCGTCAACTGTACCAGTTGACCGGATAGAGACTCTGGAGAGTGTAAATTCGGGTGGGCCTGCGCTGCAGAAAAATTCGACGACGGACTTTGATCGACTGCACTTGCTAAGACTTAAGCTTTCCAGAAATCGGATAAACTCTTTTCACTGAGGATGCTTAAGCAAGGATTAACCGTTCATGTTTTGGTTTAACTTTCCACCCATTTTTGGCACCTTAAAGTATCAGAGGAGATGTTTTTAGATACAAATTTTCTCTCAAATGTGCACAGGATCGTTGTAGACCACTACCAGAAGGTTCAGAAGTTTATTTGACAAGTACAAAAGAAAACAAGCAACCCTTGTTTTGAACTTGCCTGACTATCGTATTGTCCCCATAGGACACCGTGCTTTTACGGTTTCTGTCGTGCACAACAGAAAAAGTACTAAATCATCAGATTTATAAAAAGAGACGGCGTATTCGCTTATTCACTTCAGTGTGATCTAATACATTGAAAGCATTCCAAATATGCAAAAAATTCGGGGTCAAAAAAAATTGGGGCGCTTCTTCTTCGGAAATCTCAATGTCTCTTTCAAAGGCACTATCAG
>JAMKCH010013916.1:0-114918 GCA_023653785.1 Ophioderma brevispina | reverse complement strand
TGTTCAGTCTCGGTATAAGTAGTCTGATTTTTCAATCTGTAGGCTACTTGATATTGCCAGTCCCATGTCTAGACAGCTTCGGCATAAACCATTTTATAACATATTCATGATAAGTGTCCCCGATATATAAATGTAATTTCATTAGAATTTCGATTTGCATTACCATAATACACGGTTTAGCCAGCATAATTTACAAGTCCTCACATCAATACTGTTAACTCTCGCACTTTTCCACACCCTGGTGTTAAATACTGGAATAATCTGCCTTCTCTATCAAATGATTTTTTTGATTAAAACAGGATCAAACAAGCTGTCAAAGGTCACCTCGTGAATTAATTGATGCGTAAATCTTGTGATTTAGCGATACCTTGGCTTGCAAAAGCATTTTTTTAATTGAGGAGATGGAAGTTTTCTAAGGGGTGGGTTGTTTATTTTTTTTAATGTGTTATAAATTCCTTCTTTTTTTATTATTACTATTATATTCATCTGACAGTCCCGGGTGCATTGTTTTATTTAGTGCAACGGAGTGCGTTCGCCTTATGCCATACCCTCAGTTGTATATTTTTATTCTATGTGTGTACGTATTCTTTAGCGTGATTTATTGTGTACAATTTGAGGTCAATTTCCGTGTTAAAAAGTTTTCTTCAGGCTTAAAAGGTTATCCATAGTATGATGTCATAGTAGAATCTTTAATTTGTTTTTATGAGGTATGGAATTCTATTTGTTCTTGGTTTCTATTTTCTTTATTTCTGTTGCACTAAATATATAACAATTACACTTCTTAAGTCATGCGGGATTTCAAGTGAACATTGCCGATTTACCTCTCACTTTGAAAACACAAATGTTCAAATTCATTTAAAAATAACCCTTGTGTTGAATTGGGAGCCTGCTTGTGTGAAAACTTGTTGAGTACAAATATTAACACCTATACTACGTGACATGAAAAAAAAATGTGCCAAGAAATTAAAGATAATCTTGACCTAATGACAATCACTATAGCAATATATTTTGTTGTTGTTTTTATAGAAATTTTTTTTATATTTTTACTTTTTATTGTTGAAAAATGAAAGAAATCGACCTGAAAATACGCAGAATGGCGGGTTTTGATAAGCACACTTCTTATTTCTCCATTCCTATGGGATTTAACACACATTAACCTTTGTTTGTGAGAACGTCCGTTAGAGTATATTGCTGCCTTTGTTAATTAAACTGTATACATTTTCTTGATTATTTCAACTACGATTGATAATGATCTATTTTGGACAATGTCCAACTGTTTACAAATCCAACCACCACTTCACCTTTTGCAGAGTCAAGAAACAAGATCTTCCCATAGGTTTTGCCAATAGTGGGGGGAACTGTAAGTGCACATATCTTATGTGAGTTGTCCAAAATCTGGATAAAATGTGAATTTTGGGCACAAGTACTTTATCTTTGACTAATAAAAAAAATGATTGAAGCACTTGTCACATCCCCTTTCATGGCCCCCAGCATGATTTTCAAAGGTTACACAGGGGTAAAATTTTAAATAAAATGTTCCGATCGGTGTTGAAAAATACGCTAGATATGGCGGGTTTTGTAAGCACACTTCTTATTTCTCCATTCCTATGGGATTTACACACATTAAACTTTTGTTTGTGAGAACGTACAGTGTAGAGTATATTGATGCCTTTGTTAAATTAATGTTACATTTTTTTTTTTTTTTTTTTTTTTCTCACTTTGAAAACACAATGTTCAAATTTGATTTAAAATAACCCTTGTTTTGAATTTGGGAGCCTGCTTTTGTGAAAAATGTGTTGGTATCAAATTTTACACCTATACTACGTGAATGAAAAAAAAAATGTGCAAGAATTAAAGATAATCTTGACCTTAATGCAATCACTATATCATATATTTTGTTGTTGTTTTTATAGAAACACATCTAATATACTTTTATGTGTTGAAAAATGAAAGAAATCGACTGAAAAATACGCTAGATATGGCGGGTTTTGTAAGCACACTTCTTATTTCTCCATTCCTATGGGATTTACACACATTAAACTTTTGTTTGTGAGAACGTACAGTGTAGAGTATATTGATGCCTTTGTTAAATTAATGTTACATTTTCTTGATTATTTCAACTACGGATTGATAAATGAATCTATTTGTACCAATGTGCCAACTGATTTTACAAATCCAAACACCACTTCACCTGTTGCAGAGCAAGAAAACAAGATCTTCCCATTATTTAGGTTATTGCCAATAGTGGGGGACTGTAGTGCACAGATCTTATGTGAGTGTGCAAATCTGGATAAAATTGTGAATTTTGGGACACAAGTACTTTATACATTGATAATCAAAAAAATTGATGGAAGCACTTGTCACACCCCTTTCATGGCCCCCAGCATGGATTTCAAGGTTACACAGGGGTAACATTTTTAAAATGTTCCGATTGTGTTGAAAAGCACCATGATGTCTGTCTGGTTACAAGGATTCCAAAAAGGTATAGTTTGTACTACCTGTGACTTATATTTTAGGAATTATGGGGTAAAAACAGTAAAAATGGTACAAAAATTCAATTTTGGTTTGTACAGGGGTCGAAAATTAAAAGTTGCTCCAATTTTTGTAAAATGAGGTTCAAATTGTTGGTTTACCTCATAGAATGAAATATAGGAATAGTTTTGACTATCTTACGTGTCTGGTTATTAACCAAAATGGCGAATAAAGTCAACAGCTATTGGATTCTATTGACCTGTGACCTATTTTGTTGTTTTTTTTTTTTTTTTTTTTCTCACTTTGAAAACACAATGTTCAAATTTGATTTAAAATAACCCTTGTTTTGAATTTGGGAGCCTGCTTTTGTGAAAAATGTGTTGGTATCAAATTTTACACCTATACTACGTGAATGAAAAAAAAAATGTGCAAGAATTAAAGATAATCTTGACCTTAATGCAATCACTATATCATATATTTTGTTGTTGTTTTTATAGAAACACATCTAATATACTTTTATGTGTTGAAAAATGAAAGAAATCGACTGAAAAATACGCTAGATATGGCGGGTTTTGTAAGCACACTTCTTATTTCTCCATTCCTATGGGATTTACACACATTAAACTTTTGTTTGTGAGAACGTACAGTGTAGAGTATATTGATGCCTTTGTTAAATTAATGTTACATTTACACTTGTCACACCCCTTTCATGGCCCCCAGCATGGATTTCAAGGTTACACAGGGGTAAAATTTTTAAAATGTTCCGATCGTGTTGAAAAGTACACCATGATGTCTGTCTGGTTACAAGGATTCCAAAAAGGTATAGTTTATACTACCTGTGACTTATATTTTAGGAATTATGGGGTAAAAACAGTAAAAATGGTACAAAAATTCAATTTTGGTTTGTACAGGGGTCGAAAATTAAAAGTTGCTCCAATTTTTGTAAAATGAGGTTCAAATTGTTGGTTTACCTCATAGAATGAAATATAGGAATAGTTTTGACTATCTTACGTGTCTGGTTATTAACCAAAATGGCGAATAAAGTCAACAGCTATTGGATTCTATTGACCTGTGACCTATTTTGTTGTATAACGTGAAAACTAAGCATAACAGATAAGGCAAACTATTCCTTATTTCAGTCCTTTAAGTTAGGGAAACAATTGACTGAATCAAAGCAACTTTTAACTTTTGACCCATGTACACACCAAAAATGACTTTTTCACGATTTTTACAGTTTTTACCCCATAACTCCGGAAGTATAAGCCAAAGATATTTTTTTTTTTTTTTTTTTTTACTACCTGTGACTTATATTTTAGGAATTATGGGGTAAAAACAGTAAAAATGGTACAAAAATTCAATTTTGGTTTGTACAGGGGTCGAAAATTAAAAGTTGCTCCAATTTTTGTAAAATGAGGTTCAAATTGTTGGTTTACCTCATAGAATGAAATATAGGAATAGTTTTGACTATCTTACGTGTCTGGTTATTAACCAAAATGGCGAATAAAGTCAACAGCTATTGGATTCTATTGACCTGTGACCTATTTTGTTGGATAACGTGAAAACTAAGCATAACAGATAAGGCAAACTATTCCTTATTTCAGTCCTTTAAGTTAGGGAAACAATTGACTGAATCAAAGCAACTTTTAACTTTTGACCCATGTACACAGCAAAAATGACTTTTTCACGATTTTTACAGTTTTTACCCCATAACTCCGGAAGTATAAGCCAAAGATAGTGTAAACTATACCTTTTTGGAATCCTTGTAGCCAGACAAACACCATGGGTGCTTTTTGACACATTCGGAACATTTTAAATTTTTGACCCCTATATAACCTGTAAAACCCAAACTGGGGGCCATTAAGGGGGGTTGGCAAGTGCTTCCATCAATTTTATGGAGTATCAATACCTAAAGTACTTGTGTGCAAAAATTCACAATTTTATCCGGAAGCGCACACTCGTTCACTACAGTCTCCTGTTATATCTTTTATCTATACCCGGATTACAGTAGTAGTGTTGAAAACCCTTTTTCTTTACACATCAGGATTAATTGGGTGAGATTTGGTGTGATTTACCATTCCAGTTCCACAATAAATTGCAGTTACATTGATGATTTCGATTGAACTCACACTTCATAATTTTCATAATGCTATACCCCGTATATCGTACATTAACGTAATATCTTGCTTAACTGTATAAATCCCATTGGAATGGAGGAAAAAGAGGTGTGATTACAAAAATTATCATATCTGGCTTGTTTTTCAGTCGATTTCATTCATTTTTCAACACTTGGAAGAATATTAGATTTGGATTATTGAAACAACAACAAATCTCTGATTCAGTGATTTTATCAAGGTCAAGGTCCTCTGCAATCCTTGTACAATTTTTTGGTTCACGTAGTATAGCTCTGATGAGATATCCGGATATCTGGTTATCCGGATATAGACCGTATTCAATAACCAGCCATGTTGGTGGACAAGATAGACGCATTCCAGTGCTACAATACACCTGTCAATGATCCCTGTGCAATCACTAAACATGGATCGATTGACAGCTTAATGTATTGTAGTCCTGGAATGTATGCATCTTCTCCACCAACATGTCTGGTGGCTGACGTCATATTGAATACGGTCTATAATACACAACGTTCGCGAACGTTCACACGACGCTCACAGGACGTTTGGACGCGAGGTTTCTTTAAATTCATATTTGGAGTAATAAGTTTGGAGTAATATTGTTGATATATTTGTATTTTTATTTGTAATTTAATGGAAGTATCCTTTGGATTGTTTGGGGGTCCTAATTGGTTTGTAACGAATATTTTGCCTGATTACTATAGCTACTCTACGTAAGTGCAACTTTTTCTTGAACAAATAATATATTGCTGTTATAATAAGCTATCTTTTCCTTCCTATCCAACTTTCAGTGCCGTATCATACTTGGCATCAACATTTGAATTCAGAATAAAGGGTAAGATGTTCATGTTTATGCAAGAATAATGTGTCCGAGGCAAGTAAAAACATGAATAATGGGCGAGGCGAATTCTATTCTATTACCCAAATAAATGAAATAATAACAGAAAAAAATGGCAATTTCTCACTAAAAGCGTAAGAGTTGTTTACGTCTTTACAGCGCGCGCCCTGTTTCCTCCTTCCCTCAGCGTAAAGGTTGGCGAGTGCGCCTATATAGTGATGGTGACACGCGCCGAAAAGAATGTCCGCTTTGCATCACGCACTAGGGCGTAATCGCGACCATTATCGTAGAATAATGGGCAGTAAACTAACCAATCAAAGAGCGCACTTTTGAATAATGGGCAGTCAAGGCAATAGAATGAGCAGCACATTCCGACGCAAGTCTCGAACTACTTTGGGATACGCAAGGTCTTTATATTTAAACAAATTCAAAACTCATCACTCAAGATTGGCGGTAACTATTTTCAGGTCATAATTAATTGGTTTCAAATGCATATCTTGACCGAAATACTATAGCCACCATTACATCGAAACTATAATCTGCTATGGAATACATTAGCCAAGATATTTTAAGCTGGATTAGATTGATTTATTGGTGCGCATTTCAAAGAAGCAGGAAATGTGGGACTTGAATTAAGTCGAAGTGATAGAATTCGCAGTTTCGATTCCCCCTCTTTTGCATGTTGAGTGCAATTAGTCTCTAGAATATCCCGGCGGGAAAATAAACGCACTAGAATCTGACAAAGAAACTATGTCAAGAAGTAACTCAGTATAGGTCTATGTGTGAAAGGTAAAAAAGTGATAAGCTTCATTCTTTAATCAAACCACAAAACCTCTTATAGGCAATCCAGGGGATACGTCCTTGAAAATTATTTACAAATCCTACACAGGAAGTAATCACTACATTTATTTATATTCACAACTCACAATTATTCTTCTAACACAAGTGATCATAACTCAGGTGATCGATTCCCCAGTTCAACACCCATCTTTTTTAGTGTCTACAAAATTGCGGCTATTGTTTCTAAATGTAATAGCCAAATTACGTTTCTGTAATCTGCTTTCAGTATCTGCCAGTTGACCATACCTTATTTGTGAAGTGTAACAGGATCCTCAGGCTATGCTCAAGGTTTTTTCACTTGCAATAGACAGACCTGTCCCCTATATGGAATGTCAACCAAACTTCTCAGCGTTGATTGCGTGGGTGTTGTTTGTTTAAAGTTGTTTTACCATGGACTTGCTTATGTTACAGAAAAGGAACGATGATAACGAATATTAATTTCAAATTGAAGATAAGCTATCTTAATCCCAAAGGATCCCAAAGGAAATAACGATTAAACAAGTATTCCTACAAGACCGATTGCTCGACACGTATCATCTACATTTCAATGCATTTTGTGACAATAAAAAAGTAGTTCCGTTTTTGAATTAATAAAAACAAATAGGCCTACCTAGCAGTTGCGTATTAGAGATTCAGCAAGGAATCAAAGCGTTATGTGCTTCTCTCAACATAAAAGCAAGACCAATGTAGAAAGGAAATAAATTTAATGTATCCAGAGTGAGATGTCAATCTAAGGGCTATCATATCTTATGCGCATACCGATAGTCAGGCACTCACTACACCCTGTAAGATTCCTTACAAACAGCTCCGTTACTACTTGAACTGTTTAAAGGGGACACGGTGATAGTGCAGTGTAGTGATGAGAGTATTGGACTCACAATTAGATGAGTAAGGGGATTCGATGGATTTAATATTAATGCATCCTTGATCACTTATTTTAAGAAAACTAAGAGTTATGTCTGTGGATCCTTCCTGAAAACATAAAGTTTGAAACCCTTTAAAAATTCGCCACTATACATCATACGTCATTTCTTCCAGAATTTAAAACGCCTACTGTACTCTCAATTGCTGGTGTTGCGTCATTTTAACAATTAATTATAGGGTTTTTAATGAAAATGGACGATTAAAGCCCGTTAAAGTTACCTTAAAACTGCCATTTTAATTTCTTCTTGACGTCATAAATGTCGGTATCCCTGCAAAGTACGCACAGAAATCGGCTGTATTAGAACACTGCTGTTCTCAGCTTTGCCACTTGCAGGTAACGGACCTATACAACGATTTTCAATATAAACAACAAAAATTTAAAACGTTGTTTGTTTGCATCCTGAAGAAAATGATTGATAGTTTTACATTTGTTTGAGATTGAGATTTTGCACAGTTGCATTGGTTACTGGCTAGTAAACTATACCTGTGAATGGTAAAGCTCGAACATGTCTAAGTATCGCAAAAGAAGACATTTTGTAGTAAGGATAATTCATATTGTATACCGATAATAATTCAGTGGCTGCAAGATATAGCCAGGAAATAGCGCTATTTTCACAATGGACGGGCAGAAATTTGGCGTTTCCAGTTCCGACGTTAAATTACAATCGGGGATCCCGATTTAAATTACGCACTTTTGAGCATTACCATTCGCAGGTATAGTTTACTAGACAATTACCAACACAACTGTGCAAAAATCTCAAATTGCGAATATGCCAGATGTAGGGCATATAAAAGCACACATTTATAGAAAGGTCATGATGCAGGGAATTCACAAGCAATGTTGGAATTTTAGGTATCGTCATCATAAAACGATGACATTTTGCTATAATTTGAACGCATTTATTCCTTCATCTCGCGGCAAGTCTCCAGGAAATTCACAAATTTGAATTGAATCATAATTTATGCCAAGAAATCTCTACGGTATCAGTATGTAAAGGTGGTTCAAGGCATGAAAAAGACAAATGTTTATAAACAAATCAATCAAATATCCACATAATCTCCAAATGCGCCTTTAAAATGCCTCTTTACCAACGTTTCCTTACTATTCCTTAAAACTAGGGCAAAAAAGCTTAATGCATCTAGTGGGAAATCCATAAAGGAGGTGGCAAATCGCATTCACATTTGATTCAATCTTGTGTCTGTTTCAAAGTTATGGTTCATAAGTGAAATTAATTCAGATTTAAGTATACCTCAAGATTAAAAACAATGAGAATGATTGATAGGCTGAGAAGACTTGAAGAGTGTAACTGATATATTGAAAACACTTGAGAAGAATATCTGATCTACTAAAACTCATTCCTTATGGTTCAAAAGCTATTGTCGAAAAAATGTATTTTAAAAATTTAATTTGATTCCTGGGTTGATTCCCAAGGCGCCATGTTACGTGTAGTTCGATTTTGACTTATTCGCACTACGGTAGCACGAATAAAGTCTTCCTTCTAATAATTGAAATATATATATTCCATCTCAAACGCTCAACTCAACACCTACTCACCGTAATAATTATTTTGTTGTTGAAATTTTAAGTAGTTCGTTCTCCAGGTAGACAAGGATGAATTATTATTGATCTTTCCCTGGAGATGCTCCGTGTGACTTGTGTGCGTGCGTACGCACAATCTTATAAAGCAATGAAATTAACTATTTATTTTGATAAAAAGGAAAAGACACAGTTAAATTTCCTTTAGACATCGTATGTGTCACAGCCTGCTCTATTTTCTTTCCATTGGTTGAGTTGCGTTAGTTGACAGCTCCAAGGAAAGAAAAATACTAATTAAGTTGTTTGTATTCATGTTACTAAGTATTTTGTTATAATCTAATGCGATAACCGGATAACTATGCTATCATTGTTGTAACAGTATTGGCATTCCACCCCCTATTGTTTGTGAACTGCCTCAATATACTCTAGGCGATGGAAATCAACCTTCTCCGGCGTTTGAGTGCGATGGTGTTGCTTGTTTACAAGTCACTGTTACATTACGTACCCACTGTATTTGGAAGATAAAAGAACCGAGAAAACCTTAAGGAAATAACCCACGTTATCGTACAAATTAAAACATTAATTAAGCCAATTAATGATATCAACCGTATGTTTTGATTTAAAAAAAAAACGCATTTAAATTTGTCTTCGTCATCCTATTTGTTACAGTTTGTTCTATGTTTATTTCCAGTATAAACGTTGATAGAATTCTAAAAGAGTGCAACAATCTTGCGTTTCAGTTCATGTTCATATTAGGTAACACCTTTTCTTGTATTCTACTAGGGCCCACTAATCGCAAATAAAATAATTGGCGCCATTTTTATCATGAACTTCAGATTCGAATCCAGGAGGGGCAACTTAAGTTTACACATGGTAAATGGCAGGTATAGTCCTGAGGTTTAGTGTGCACCATTTTCAATGCTTATTAAGTGCTATGTGGCAAAATCTGTCAAAGATCAACATCCTATGGCATTGACCTTATTTGTTTGATCTCCTAAAATCTAACCACTAAAAAGTCAATTTATTCTTATTTTTAATCCCCTTAGCTCATCATGTTTTACCTTATAATTTTGACCTTTGTACAAATAAAAAATGACCTTTTGACCAATTTGATCATTTTTACCGTGTACCTACAAAGGAATGTTTTTTTCAAACCGAATAAATGTTTGACCTCTGTCCAAATTTCATATTTTTTGCCCCCTCCTGCATCTGTAAGTGAACAGAAAAAGTGGCGACATAATTTTTTCGATTTGAGGGCCCGAGTAAAATACATTATCGTTATTTCCTAAATTATCACGAAACGAACACGATAACACATAGGCTTCTTCCTAGTAACTGTAATTCCAACAACAGGTAAGTGACAGTTTCAACACCATTGCAATTTACCTTTTCAAATAACATACATTGAATCAGCAAACTAAACAAGCTTCCTTTGAAGTACTGACTGGAATTAAAGAGAAACTGGTACATTTAAAAAACAATGCGACCTCAAGATTTTTCAATGCAAAATTTATATTTTTGCATGGTTGTAAGTAAAGCTTTTATATACATTATCCCCCTCCTGAAATATTTAACTGATTTGGGCTTAAATTTTAAGTCCAAATCAACACTCTTATGGGTAAACAGAGCGATTTTATAATAAAATGATTCCGGAATCATTTTATTCAGCAGACGACGGCAATGGCGTTTAACATAAGAAAACACACGTCGGAGTAGATTCTCACGACATCCACCCTGTTAGACCGATCTGTGACCTTTGTGGTTTTAATATAAATTAGAGCGAGTAAAATTATCTGGATGTCTTTAGCCTCTTATTAATGCCCTGTTTGTGGTGTCTTATTTTTGGTGACTATCATTTGTGACAAATGAAGAAATTTCATATTTTTAAAAATGTGTCTCAAAATGGGTAATATGCACATACACTTGTGGTTTATTTCTGTTTAAATGACGGGTTTAAGTACAAAAATAAGGCGTGTATGTATTGTATCACAATGCTCTTAACACTAATGTTAATGTCTTGCCCGTTGAAAAATACTTTTCCGTAGGAATTCTTTCCATAAACCTTGGCTATCCAAAAACGTCATTACTACTGAAAAAAGGAAACATATTTCTGGGTTCTACAATTAGGGGTAAAACATGCGCACGAAAAATGGCCATTTTGCTTTGCTTCGTTTCGCACATTGTGCAATAAAAATGAAGATAATGGCTGATTTGAGTTAAAGGTCCATGTCCCGATTGCAAATAGCCTTGTCCCAGAATCCAAGATTTTACCTGAAGTGGTCAATATTCTGGTGTCTTAAGAAAGCTATTTTTTCATTTACTCTCTAAATTTCTTAGATTAAAAAGTAATCTAATTTGATTGTTATCAGAGACACGTCCAAGTTTAGATTAGAAATTTAAATCAAAATACATTGAAATATAAATCGAATAGATTAGAAATTTTAATCAAAATTTAGATTTGTCCTCCATTTTAATCTAAGGAATTTAGAGAGCATCGTGTGAAACCGTATAGGCAAAAGATGTTTGGTATGGTTGGTATGAGTGAAAATGCGCTCCATTTTGGTCGACCAATATTAATATTACACAGTACTCTATGGGGCTTACAAAATCACGTTTTTGTCTTTGGTTTTTTTTTGCTCTCACATCAAACGGATTGAAATATTGGCGCTAAACTTTACAGATCGGGTCAAGATTATTCATTTAAGATGAAAGCTTTATATAATTAAATCGGGCCATCATCTTTAAGAATAGACCATATTGAATATGTAGAACCAAAAAATACGGGTTTGATACATTTTAGGATTTTTCGATTAAACCTACAGCTACAAAGGGATGGATTGTGCACCTATTTCTGGTTATTTACATATCAGTATCTAATTAAGTAATTTGAATAAGCAATAAAATTAAACAATAATTTTATTGATAATTTGTTTGGACGAGTCTGCATGTATTATATACATACTGTTATCCCATGGCATTTCACCTATTATTAAAAGTTGAATATTTCGGTGCAAAAGTTGTTTTTTATACAACCGTGTGTCCAAAAGAATGAAGTCAAAAGCAGGAGAGTCCATAACGTTGAAAGTAAGAAAATTCTATTATTCAAATTTAGGCGTTTTAAAGATGACTTATCTGACCTTCCTTGGAAAAATGGAAATCAATCGATTCGCGACTCTTTGACATATTCGATAATGTATAAGCAAGTTGCAAGGCATTCTTACTGATTTGGATGGCAACCACAGTTTTCAAAAACACTTGGAGCCAGTGGCGTAGCCCAAGGGTTGGCCCTTGTGGGCCGCGGCCCCCCAATAATTGATTTCGTCGGTTGAGATGAGCCCGTCGGTTCACTTGAAAAAATTCAGGTCATGGCACTTGCAGGCCGGATTGTCGGCAAAGTATAGGTTTAAAGTTCAATGGACAACGTGCGACAAGTAAATTTTACAAAATCGTACAAAAATTAGCCCTCAGAAGACATTTAAAGCATATAAAACCCAAAATTTTTAGGGGGCTTCGCCCCCAGTCGAGACCCCACCGGGGCTTCGCCCCTGGACCCCAACAGGGCCAAACTAAGGCATGGCCCCTGGACCCTACCCATTTTCTGTCGGTTGAGATGCGACACTGGCCCCCCAATATGAAAATCCGAGCTACGCCACTGCGTTGGAGCACTATCTTTTTAATTTACTTCCCTTTCCCTTTCTTCAATCAAGCAACGAGGAACCTGAAACACAATTTTATGATCTGAATCCTATTAACAGTGCATTCTGGGAAGGGTCTGTTTTCACTCATGCAAGGGTTCCAAGATTGATTATGAGAACTTCAGTCATCGCTATCACAGAATGTTCAGTTGGCTTTATTAGGAAGTAAAAAACTATAACTATGGGATATGATAGGATTACTTTCATGTAAGCAATTAATTATCAGAGATCAGCATTATTACATCGGGGAAAACAATTCAGATCTCCCTCCCAATTTACAATTTACGACACTTGGCTCGTGGTAGCATTTGAAAAAAGCGGGGGCACCATTGCCAATCATTAAGTATTTTGTAAAGATTTCCCAGACACACAGTGCAAATAAAAACGAAAATAACAACTAAAGCTTAATCCAATCCATACTTTGTTTCATTTAAACAGGTGTTGTGTGTTTCCAAACACAAGTTACCATAATAACATTTCGACTTGGAGTTCAGAAAAGGCGCTAGAGCATCGGTCATTTGATTATTTGTCAAAAAAACGGTTTTTGTTTTTTTTTCAGACATGCCTCAAGTCAAGTCTGGTATCTCGCAAAGTTAAGATATGAAATTAGGTGGGTGAACTAAATGCCCGTCTGTAAAAGAAAATTAGAAGGACATTTATTTCCATAAGGCTCTGCGTTTTTAAGCCATTTTCTGGGCCACAGATTCTGGATGCAATGAAAATGATACTGAAATGAATATTGTATACCAGTGCTCATAAGCTAAAACGAATATGAAGTGGTACATTTAATGCTTATTTAGCTTTGTCAATGTGATTTGATACATGCTGCATATCGTTATGCAAATGCCATCTTAGAGAAGACCAGCCACTTGTTGTCCTTACTCCTCACGTGTTTTAATTAGCAAATGATATAGCATTACTTGTTTCAAGAAGACGGTACATTATGTCGTTGTGAGGAATTCCCAGGCAGTGTCTAAATGAATGTCATCAAATATTCAGGTATCAGAAAAAAATATCTCTTTTATAAAATGTCACTACGTATTGTGAATAATGTAAGATCAGAAATCATTGGATTTCAGACTGACGCCCAGTAAAGTTTCAGATGGACGCCACTGGGATTGCAAGTATGTGGACCCACTAACACAGTGGCAGAATGCTTCACATTTCACTAGTTTCCAGATGAGACGGCCACCATAAATCAATTACGTATTGTACGATTACATTATACCATTACATTGTACCCTACAATAAATTATTTACAGTTTATGGTGGTTTGCTTTAATTAATCCACTTAAAACATTTAGAAAAGAAAATTTTAATGTATCCATATAATTTTTATGGTAATTGTATAATAGCTGCTTTTCAACATTTGGGAAGCGTCATGACCACGACAATATTTTAAGTCCTGAAAGCAATATTTAAACAATTTATTACACATTAAATAGGAATTTTTACCGCGAGTAGGCGTACCAATCCACAGTACAAACAAAACACGTGTTTACTATACATAAAACAGTCTACCAAAATAGATAGAAGATAGATTCATGGTTTATTAAAATATGATTCGCAGTAAAAACTGAATAGTGCAACAGTAATTGACAATATTTAAAAACACATCACACATACTCTCGCCATTCAATCGGCCTATGACATCGCCCATCACTCCCCAATCGCCCGCCCGCAAGCCCGCCCGCACACCCACCCGCCCCGCCACACGCACACACACCACCCACCACCACCCACTCACTACTCACTCACTCACTCACTCCCTCACTCACTCACTCACGCACTCACTCACTCAACTCACTCACTCACTCACTCCTCCACTCACTCACTCACACTGCACCCCTTTCAATTGCACACTATGTAATACCACATATCGAATATTAGGTTGCAACTATTATAAAATTGAATGTAAAATTGTTCATTACAGTTTTTGTTGTAAGGTATTGGGCTTTGTTGATAACGTTTTGTTATGCAACGTTCAGTACTAAGTTGGTTAGACAATTATTGATCGCACATCCATAGCACTACGTGACGCGAAGGGGAGGTTAGCCAATTGTGAAATTTGTCGGATTTCATCAGCGAATTAAAAAAATTTAATGCACAGGGATGTCCTCTTCTTCAGTTAATTCAGTGAGACCACATATCTGAAGAGGGTTAATCAAGTGGTTTTGTAAATTTTGCCCAGAATGATTTTACATGCGCGCTTCTGGACGCGGCTCAAGATCTATTTGTTGTTTAATAGGTGAGCTAGAGTGGCCAAACCGGGGTGTTGAATATTCTGTTAGCGGTCTAATATATCCAATATATATGTGACCAAAATCATTATCGGCATAATATTAAACCTTTTGAAGCAATTTTCAGCATATGCAATTACAATGATTTCAGCTATTTTATGCGCAAAAAAAAATTCGAATCACAAACATTAAAATTCCAGCAAACTCTCTTCTTTTAACGGGTAGAGAGAAAAAATGTCAAAATGTCAAACCATCGAGATCTTCTCTAACCGCATGTTGGGTGAATGCTTAGGAATAATCACGAAAATAGTTAAACAATGCATTCGAATAGTGTTGTTGATGGTGACCGCAATTATGTTCTCCCTACACATTCAAACATTTTGGACAAGTAACTGAGGTTTGGAAAAGGCTAATGAAAGTTGAATCATTGATTCCTGTTTTCAGCCCGCTTTCCATTTGCCTCCCCGTAAACAACGATTTCTTGTAGTGCTCAGTGTGACGTTGTGGAAGTAGTCCTGCGGTAGGCCATTATGACCTTGCAAAAGAGTCTGCACAAAATATTTTTATGATTTCTAGGTAATATTGACCTGCGGACTCCAAATCTCCATGACGTAACCCATACCATCCTTGAGCATTTTTAGTTAGGGAAGAGGGAAATTAACATGGGTAAAATCTGTAAATGTTTCATACGAGGTCAAAAGATTGTTTAGACATAGTTTGCTAATCTACAACCTTTTGTGTTTGCACGATATTAAAGCAAAAAACTGTTCAAGGTCATCATGGAGATAAATATGTCTAATGATCCGATTTGCTTCAATTGGTGTCAAATTGGTTAATATACATATTTAGCAGAGCCTAGAATGTTGATTCCCCATTCAAAGTACATATTAACATATTGACCATTAATATCCAACAGCGTGAAGAATTTGACCCCATTTTGAGAAGAATCTGTGCATTCTAAAAAAATTATCTTAGGATCAGCTTGAACCATAAACAAAAACTGAGCTGCTAGGATCACGAAATACACCTTTAATTCAATTTTGCACTCTTTGCTGAAAGCGAAGAACTGGAAAACGTTGTGTGCATTTTAGTCCTTTCCTTTTTATGAAGTGTAAAATACAATTTATGATACATACGTGTTTCGTGACGTATGTACATGAATATAAATCTGCGATACAAAATGTGAATTTTGTCCCCACAACTGCAATTGCAATAAACGATTTGGGACCCTTATCCAAGAACTTTGGCTGAATGCGTGAACTGCGCTAATTTGAAGTCTGCGCAACAAAGAGTGAAAATACCCATAGTTGTCACCAGTTAGCTGATTCTTTGTGTCTTCTGTCCTTTCTACACAGTTAATATAGATACGTATAGCTCATTTATTATTTTCAAATTTGCATGTCGTTTTTCACACGAAATATCTCTCTCCTTACAATTTTGGTTTCAGTTTGCTTCTAAAATGTCAGTATCATTCTGATCGTGTTTTGGTGTTAGGAAAAAAATGCGGACAGAAATTACAACAATAGGGTTACAACTGCATCGCATGCATCTGTTCAATTGATTAGCACGCTAATTATGAAAAAAAACGGATTACATATTAAAAAAATGATCTCAAATTTTTACGTTGAGGGACGAGCCTATGATCTCGAAATACCGCTTTAAATATCCGGGTTGGAAAATGAATTCTCACATAACCTGGCCGTCTTCAAAGAATGTTATAGAGTCGAGAATTTGTGATTTAGTTAAATTTATTTTTGATAAATTTGTTACGTACTTTAAAATTAATGTATAAATGAGGTTTATGATTACGTCTTTGTCTAACATTTGTTCACACAGAGGAAATGCTATTTCATAGGAACATAACAAGACGGGGAATAGTCATTATCATGTGCCAATTCAAAGCTATAACGTCCTGTCTTATAAGCCGGGGGGGCAACCTTCATCAAATGTTCTGATAAGCTTAAAGAAGTTATGCCTACAATTTTACACGGTCTAATGCCTGCTTTTGTAGCCAAGGGGGGGGGGGGCCCAAATTCTCCGGCATGTCAGAGATCACTAACTCATCACCATGTGTCTTTTTGTACCAGATGGAAAAGGTGTTTCTAGCATAAAAACGACCTTTAGGATCCATCCTTCCAATGTAGGACAGTATGATTTGCTGTATATTTCTCCTACCTTATCCTTCATATTCAGGCAAGCGTTATATGATATAATATATGATGGTTGGCTACTATGATTCCGCAGTAGGTATAGAGTTAATTCCGTATCAAAACACCACATCCTTGGGCAAAACTCTTTGCATTAATCTTTATTTCTTATCCATTTTTATGATACACCAGACAGTCCGTTACAAATTATCACATATTTCGAAAGCATTTTTTACTATATCATACTTACCCGAGATTAAATCCATTAGCCAATCACAACTATGTTAGCAGATTAGTGTCAAATGAGTGGTATATATAATTGGACAAGCAAATAGATAACACGTAATCTCATAATGTGATTGCCAAGATTGTGTAATTTTGCAAAAAATATCAAAAGCCCAGCTAGAGGGTGGCCAGATATATACCGCTAGATAAAATGATTTCTTTCTTTAAATCCAGAATACAATCCTCAACAACAACTTATTCCTCATACTTCAAACACTAAAAATTACATCTGGAAATTTTAACATACGACCTTTAACATCGGAATTACATTTTAAGCTCAATTGATTCCCACGCTTTGCGGCACCCTCTTTTGCGGAAACATACTATGGTAATCGGTTAATCAAAACACTGTATACAGTCCAGTAAATTTCACATGGCGTTTACTAATTTCCCCAAAACGGGTATTTTACAGGGTGTCTCAGAAAGAACGTTACCCCCCAGAAACGGCCATTTTTGCTTACTTAATCAATTTTTATCCTTGCTTTAGCTTTATATTATGAAAATATGTACTTTTTGAACATATGGTGAAAACAAGAAAGAAAACGGTAAAAAAATAACAAACAATGACTATTTTCCCTAAAAATGATGCAAACCTACTTTGTCCACGGCTAGCAATAGCAGAGAAACATGTACATTGTAATTCTTGTGGATTTGAGCACACGTAAGTCCTCAGATTTAATTAATTTGTTCACATGTAATGCCTAAAATCACCTGAAACATGCACTTAATTTGTTCTTCCGAATGAAATGACCTAAATCCCTTCACCCGCCTCCCATCATAATGCAAATATGAATTTGGTTAAAGCGTACTTTCAAATAATGGCATTGGGCGTGACTCCTACAATGGAATTGCTCTTGGGTTAAAGGACCATCGTCCATCGTGAATGGGTAAAGTTTTCCCTCAAAATAGGGTTCCCAGTAAGATGGCAATCAAGGGGAACAGAGAAAAAATCTAGAGCATGGCAAAACTCTAAAAAGGTGCAAGGAGAGAGATATGGTCGTCAAAGAACAGGACAATCATCTGCAAATAATGCTGCAGTGCATAGAGAACTGAACAATAAACTCTAGAACCAGCAAGAAACCTTGGAATTTGAGAGTATTATTGGCCAGGAGGGTCTTAAACATTTTATGTTGGGGATATTTGCATCCATGGTTTCCTCTGCTAATGCTAGCCGTGGACAAAGTAGGTTTGCATCATTTTTAGGGAAATAGTCATTTTTGGTTATTTTTTCACCGTTTTCTGTCTTGTTTTCACCATATGTTCAAAGAAGTACATATTTTCATAATATAAATCTAAAATAAGGATAAGAATTGATTAAGTAAGCAAAAATGGCCGTTTCTGGAGGGTAACGTTCTTTTTGAGACACCCTGTATATTGTAACCTTGAGGATCATTTGCCAATTCGGTCAGAAAGGGTTGTAAACACGTCTGATAAACATACACACAGGTACTTAATCACTTCATTATTGTTTGATCATATCCATATATAAAGTAACGATCGTTATTTATGTTTTTGGTACCCATCTTCGACTTAAAAATGCCATAGGCAAAGAGTGCGACTTGGATGAAAACTACGCCGGAGTAAACAAAACAACAGCTGATTCAGCGGAGCGGGATGGACTCTTTTACCGTCACGGTTTGAGATCTACGATAGCCTTCCAGCATTTTGTTATTGTTTTCGAAGGGAATTGAATGTTAAAGATAACTCAACTTTTCACTATAAAGGGTTAAAAGCAGAAAATTGGGCGATGATGACACAAATCTCAACCTTGATGACGACATAGCAACTTTTGTCCGAGAAATTTTATCAGGCATAAGAACTGGTTTAAAGGGCGCGAAATTTGAATTGAACTCGACGCTGAGTAAACAAAGTATATGGCTCAATCAGAAGGAAATTTAAAAAACTACTGTGGATGGCTCAGATACTGAGGAAGTACTGACATTCAGGTAAGTACAGAATATGAAAATAACAGCTTGGCGGGCTTTCGTTGGTCACTGAAATTAGGGAAATAATTACAATTTAGAGTAGCCACAACTTAACGGTGCATTCATGATGCCCGGAAACCCATCAATTGGGATGGTTAGGGAATGCATAGTGTATTAAGTTGGAGTCATCCGGGAGTTTTGTGGTTCCTTTGAACTTGAACGACCCTAATGACTTTGTTGTGCCTTTTAAAAATTTTCCAGCAGTACAATCGACCCCATCCTTCCAAGTTTCATTCCATACTCAAAGTTTACCAATTTGACCTCCTTTGGACCTTGGAAGAACCCCTTATGAACTGGTATTATTTTTAGTAATCTTTCCCTGAAGATAGCAAGCGCACGGATAGTGTGAAAAAAAAAAAATCCATGTGCGCTTGGCGGATTACGAACGGCGACCTTAGTATTACATGCACGACGCTCTAACCGAATGAGCTATCAAACAGGGTCGGTAGAAGAGCGATTAGATATCATATATGGTGTTAGGTCCGAAAGTGTCCTTCGCTTTCTAGCGGATAGCCCTCAGAACTGTATATTTAACATATACGATTATATTATTTTTGAGGTTAAACTACTTAGTTCTCCAGGTAGACAAGGATGTATATTTTTATAATCTTTCCCTGGAGATGGACAGCGCACGATAGGTTGAAAAACCCTTGATGACCTTTTGTTGACCTTTAACATTTCCGGCATCAACAATACACCCTTGCCCAACAAGTTTTGGTATGTTTATGTCCAGACATCAATTTGTTACCCCATTTGACCTTGAATGACCCCTGATGACCTTGTTGTGACCTTTACAAATATTCGGCCATCAACACAGCAGCCCCACCTTCCAAGTTTCAAGTCCATACACCAATGTTTACCCCATTTGATCTGGAATGACCCCTGATGAACTTGTCGGACCTTTAAAATTTGCTAATCTCCAACAATCGCCTGCCCACCAAGTTTTCAAACCTTGAATGCGACCCCTGCTGACTTGTTGTGCCTTTAAGATTTTTGGCGTCAAAATTCGACCCCCACTATCCAAGTTTCATGTCCATCCACCAATTTTAGTACCTATTGACCTCATTTGACCTTTAATGACCTTGATCCACTAACCAATACAACTCGGTATTCGGACGGTCAAGGGGCACCCACCCACCAAGTTTCAGGAACTGCGACCCTTTATCTCGAGAAACAAACGTTTAACCTCATTGACCTTGAAGGACCCCTAATGACCTTGTCCTGCCTTTAAAAAATTTTCGGCATCAAAAACCGCACAAAAACCCTCAAGTTAATCAAATTTCCAAGTATCCAAACACCACAATACAACTCAGGATTCGGATGGTCAAGGGGCACCCACCCACCAAGTTTCAACCTCGGTCTCTGAGGAAATAGACGCGGTCCATTTGACCTTGTATGACCTCAATGGACCCCCGATGACTTTTGATCCAATAACCAATACAACTCGGTTCTTCTTCGGTCAAGGGGGCACCAGTTCACACCCACCAAGTTCCCTCGGGCTCGAGAAAACCCGAGAAAAAGGACTGGCAGACACACAGACAGACTAGACCTGACGGACACGGTATAATTTATAGATAAACTTTTTTTTTTTTTGTTTCATGACCTTTACCACATTGTTGGCATCAACATCGACCCCCCCCACTCTCAAAGTCATGTCCTACACCACGTTTTACCTCATTTGACTCCTTTGACCTTGAAATGAATCTGATGACCATTTGATCCACAAACCAATACAACATCAGTTTTCGGACGGTTCAAGGGGCACCCACCCACCAAGTTTCGGAAAACACGTGTGACTATCGGTCTCGAACACCCAACGCGTTGATCCTCCTTTGGACCTTGAATGACCCTACGTGACCTTGTGTTGAACTTTAAAATTGTCGGAATCAACAATCAACCCAACCTCCCCAGTTTCATGTCTCATTACACCAACTGTTTTAACCCCATTTGACCTCTTTGCCCTTGAATGACCATGATGACTTTGATCCCACGACCAATAAAAATTGGGTCTTCGGACGGTCAAGGGGCACTCACCTAACCAAGTTTATGGAACGTGCGGACCCCGGTCTCAGAAAAAAACCCATGTTTTTACCATTGGACAGGGAATTTGGAAAAAACATCGTTGATTTAAATACCACAACCTATGGACAGCTATCGCTATTGATAATTTGATGGGGTATATGGGCTCTAAATCAAAAATTCACGAGTTTCGTTTGGAATTTACGTAACCCCATAAGTTTTTCGAAATTTCAAGGTTGATATTAAAGTCTAACAATTGCAATCACTAATCACATAATCAGGGTCCCCTGGGTATCAGGATCATATCCATATTTATAAAGGTAATCAGTAATTTACAGACTTGTACAAATTCCCCTCAAATTGCAATAGGGACACAACATTCACATTTCAAGTGTCGCTGGGCGGGAAAAACCTCATATGTAATCAGGAGGTCAAATGCAAAACCTCATATGTAAAAAAGTGGGACCCAATGCTAAAACCTCATATGGCATTTTGGGTCATATAGGGTTCTAGGCTTGGAATGTCAGGCCAAAATGATAGTAAATCATATGGGCACTTATTTCGGGAATTGGAGTAGTAGTAAATAATTACCAAATATATTCAGAAAGGACAAATCTATTGTGCATGGATTACAACAAATTATTCGTTTGGTGTTTGTCTCTTGAAAACGTTACATATAAGGATTTGCATTGTTACCGTTTTTACTACGTGAGGTTTTGCTTTTAAAGGTCCAATGCATGCACATTGAGGTTTTTCCCGCCCCGCAGACAAACCCGAAGTTATCCATGAGAGTTGGACTCTCTACTTGGGATTCCAGATCTGCGTTAATCGCTTCAGAAAACGATCTTGAGCAATGTGCATCCGTTTTGAAACTTTCTATTCTACGCAAATTTCGCACATGAACAGGATGCCTTGAGACATTTGAAAACACCTGTGTGGACGCGATCTGGACAGCAAAGATTCAAATGAATACGTTTCTGGAAGAGCTACACTGATGCTCATAAAGTTGAAATATTTTTTCAGACCCAATCATACAAGGTTTTTCTATTTGAACGCTTCAGTAATCATATGATTACATAGTGAGTCCTCACTACACAGGTGAAGTGAATCAATGCATAATTTTGAGTATTTTGTTGGGAGCTATAAAATGCCAGACATCTGTTGTTTGTTCCTTGTCCCTGCTCCAAGCTGCTGTGCAAGGAGCCCATTTTTTAGAGTTGGTTGTTACCTTTACAACAAAAACTGACACAGAGGTTCCCTAGGCTATGCTTCGTCCAACGGTATTATCAATACGCCGAAATGTACTTGCACTCGGAATATCGCAGAGTACGGTCTGTAAAATCCTCAGAAATCATCGAGAGGTGGGTCATTTGAGGCCACGAAAATCTTCAGGACGACCACGATTGACGACCACGATTGCCGTAGAGCCCGGAAAATGCCAACGAGCCGTCTTCATAGTTTGTGGAGAAGGCAATATGGAATCAACGTTTCCCTCCAAACTGTAGATCGAGATAAATTTGCTTCAACATAGCAAGACGAATAACCAAATGTCCACGCCCAACAGTTCACCACAGCGTTGATCGACTTGAGGCAGAAGGGGTGGAGCAGACACCATGGCCTGCTTGATTCCCTGATTTGAACCCTATCGAGCATGCTAGGATGCCTTAGGCCGAGCCATCAATTACAGGGACAATCTTCCTCAAAACACTACAGGAGTAAGCTCAGACTCTGACCGATGAGTGGGACGCTCTGCCCATTGACATCATAAGCAACCTTGTGGACAGTATGCCGCGGCGTCTTTTCGCACTCGTTCATGCCAGGGGTGACCATACTCTATGTTAGTGACTGATTGGCATTTAAAACAGTACTATTGAACATTTCGATGCATGAAATCACCCAAAAATGTGTTACATTGTATATGTAAAAATGACTGATGTGAAAAACTTGTAACAAATTCCTTAAATCTGCTGTTCAAATACCCCCTTTTTAGTCCATAAGCTGCCATCATCAGATTTTCCGTTCGTTGCACCCAATTAGTGATTAATTTTCCCATATATCACCTTGACGGGGATGTCACCTTGACTAGGATTAGGTATGTTTCCACCCGAAAAGCTGCACGTTAGCGTGTCCTGCCCATTTCAAAATGGCCGCTATTGTTTTATGTAAAACCGCCATTATAATTTCATTACAGATAGAAATTTTGTCCACGACTACACGATACCAAGTTTTTAACAGCCTGAAGGGGACTTAAACATCTAGGCGTCCAAGATGGCCGCCGCAAGGAGGCATATTTTGCTAAATGAACTTAAAATGGCATATTGTTGAAATAAGAACCTGGGTGATATTTTGGGAGCTGCAACAAGAATTTATGTCATTTATGTTTTACGCACAGGTTTGTTTTTAAAGATGGTGGTGATTATATCCACTCTAGGGTACGTAAACCAGGAAGAAAAGCAGCCCTACTCATCTTTTCGAAGTTAAAAACAACACCTTCTAATAATGACATTAAGATGTACAAAATATTAAGGGGGGGTATTGGCTTGTCCTAGAGAGTGCCGTTACTATAGCTGGTTACTACTTGGGCCATATAACGTAGTTTAAACTGACTCTATAATAGTTCATAGGAAGACAACAACTCATATCAACCTGATTCAATAAAATCATAATAAATAGGTGTGGTCTGTATTTAAGGACTACTCAGTGACGTCATGTGTGTTTCCCAGTAAAAATAAAAATATGCTTATGGAGAAGTGAAAAAATTGTCTATATGTAGGAGGAAAATTTAAATATGGTGGCCTAAGTTTCTTTCGAGAACATCAAGTGCTATCTTTGTTTCTGACTTGTACCACAGGCTCCTTCTCTCTCTCTACTGCTTTCTTCTCAGCGTCAAATAGTGTTGAGTGGTCTGCAATTATCCAGAAGTACGAGAGAAAATTGCGGGAAAATGTTATCAATAGTTTTCGTTATGGTTCTTATAATGTCGAAAAAGATGTGCAGGGGTGTTTTCTTCTTGATTTATGTCCCCCGGAGCAGGTATAAACCGCCGCCATCATGAGTTATGATCATGTCTGCAATACACCAATGTCATTAAATCGCTTTTTGGTGCTCTTAAAATATTACTCGCATTCTTACCCCATCTATTTGGCAATTTTAGTACATTTAACAAAACATGCCTCCTACCGGCGGCCATCTTGGACACTTAAATGTTTAAGCCCACTTAAGGAAGGTAAAACTTTATTTCGTTTAGTCCTGGATAAAATTTCTATCTATAATGAAAATACAATAGCAGTTTTTCATAAAACAATGGTGGCCATTTTGAAATAGGCAGTACGCGCTAATGTGCAACTTTCGGGGCGGAAACATACCTAATCCTAGTCAGGGGGACATCCCCTTCAAGGTGATATATTGGAAAATTAATCACCAGGTGGGTGCAACAAACTAGAATTTTAAGGCCCGTACAGAAACTGGCTTATGGACTATTTCCTTCACGCTAAGGACACCGGTCGTAAAGGGTTACTTGAGGACTAAGTTAATGGTGATATTTTCGGAAGAGACTGACTATTCAAGTAGTGTGGCGATATACATCCTAGATATCATAAATAACTCGCACTGTAAGAATCATTCCATAAAAAGTGGTAAAAGATTTTATTACAACTTTATGAGCAAAAGTGTATATTAGGACGATAAGACGGAAGTTGAATAATTTGCATATGATTCATCCAAAGAAATGGAATTCTTTAAGTACAAGGATGGTATTGACTTATTTGTGTTCACACTCTTAGATACTAAAAATTATCGTCCATTTTAATATTGCCAGTCTCCTTATACTTATAAAACACACGCAAGAATGAGTAAACATTGTATATTACGAATATGGCAAAATAAAAGCGAAAACCAACACGTTCGTACGTATAATCTAGGATCTTAAAACAGATTTTCCCCTAATAATTCATATCACTACACTCATGATAGAAATGATCTGTTTTGAAGATAGAGATATTGTTTCCCGGTATTGCTTGAGGCGTCAAGGTCAAGTGTATGAGAGATTACTTGTAAAGCGAAAGCATCTGCACTGTTAAAAATAAACCTGTAAAAAACAGGCAATTGACTGGCAGCTGGGACTCACTACATGCAGAACGTAAAATAACTGGAGCCGTAAAAATACGAAACCATTGCATGGAACGTAAAATAACGCGTAAAATCCCAGCTTCAACGTTATTGTTGGTTTTGACTTGTTTAAACAATATTAAGAAATAAAACGTTATTACAATCCTCTAAACAAATTTTAACGTTGTAGCTATGGCATCATACAAACGTTGTATTTACGTTACCACGTGGTTGTAAACAAGTTATATTTCAGGTAAACAATATTGAGAAAAAATGGCAATAAACAAAGGGAAAACATGAAGAAATAATTTGATTTAAACCAGTTTATATAATTTGTTTCATATGGTAATGTACACATTCTAATGGCACCAATTACTTAATCATCATATGAATAAACTTAATACATGTACCTTACATAGATTCGAACCCGGGCCTTAAGATTACAAGTCCTAAACCTTATCCACTACACTACATGACTTCACTGATAACAGATGCTAAAATTAAATATATATAAGTGTGTGTACTATTTTTTTTTTCAAATTAAACTAAATACAAAAAGGAGGAAAAGAGTTTTTAAAACTATTTTTAAAAATGATAGGGAAAATAAGATTTGGCATTTTTTTAATGACGTTACTTCGACGTTATTTAACACATTTTATAGGTAAAACGATTTTCATAGTTCGTATTCTTACATTAAAACAAGTAAGTTACAAAAGAATGTAATATTACGGAAAATATAATAACGGTATTAGCATATAAATACTACATTTTTTTCAAAATGTGTGGTATTATTTTTTAGCCACTGTTTATTTACATTTTTCTGCTTCCAAATTGTAATTTTATGTTAGGTATAGATAATAAAGCGAGAAGATTATTGATAAGTGGGGTTTGCCGTAATATAAAAGGTAAAGTCTGGTAAAATTAGGAAGATTTTTAACAGTGTGCCTACAACGTTGAAAAGGTCAGACGGTACAATAAAACCCTAGCAGAGTTCAATGTCCAGATGTAATAACTTCTTGCAGTGTTAGTAGATCGCTGTACGTCTGGATGCTGGTCATGTTTATAAAAATAAATCAGGGCTTAATCTTAAAATAAGAATAGTTTCAAATACCGATTCTGTGACTTCGTATATTCTTATATTATGTTTGGCATTTACAATTATAATTTAACTTTCGTGGTTCTGAAATTTAATCTTAAAGTGATTATGCACCCTCCGAAGCCTGTCAGAAAAAAGTAAATGTTTTCAATGAACACGTTTTCGTTATTTCTGGATAATAATGATAAAATAGGTAAAACTTTATTGATAGATGGGGTGATTAACAAAAAACTGAAAATCAGTAACCTAGATTTATATCCGATTTTGTTAATTTGAGCGAATATGCTGATTTTATTGGCATGTAGAATTGATGGTGTGCGTCAGATACTCTTTCCTTTGGTATATTTACGTTTATTTATGCATACGATACCTGTTATATGATATACATTTGGGTGAATAATTATCATGCCGGATTTCAAGTGAACTATTGCCGATTTACCTCTCTCTTTTTGGAAACACAATGTTCAAAATTGATTTAAAATAATCTTGTTTCTAATTTGTGAGCCTACTTTTGTGAAAAATGTGTTGGTATAAAAATTTACACCTATGTTTAATGAGGGAGTATCCCAGATAACACACAGCGTTAGCGGACGTTCACATGACGCTTACAGGACGTTTTGACGTCGTGTGAACGTCTGCGAACGTTGGCAGTAATTAAATTTTTTGGAGTATAAGTTTGGAGACATTCATTTTTGAGATATAATTGTTTCTTTTGGTAATTTAATGTAATTACCCTCTGTACTATTTGGGGGTCCTATACATTGTTTTTTTTAACGCATATGTTGCTGATATAATACAACTACACTACGTAAGTGCAACCTTTTCTTAACAATATTATATTGCGGTTGTAAATAAGCATATCTTTTTCTTCCTTTTCAATTTCGGCAGCCCTATACGACTTTGTCATCAGCATTTTAACAATAATAACTTTTGGCATGAGCACACATTCCGACGCCAGTCTCAAACTACTTTGGGATACGCAAGGTCTTTAGTATTTAACTAATTTTAAAAACTCATCACTGAAATCACGGCAAATTGGCGTTAAGTCATTTTCAGTCATAATTTAAATTGGTTCAAATGAACTATCTTGACCAAATCTATCATTACATCAACCTTATAATCTGCGGTGGAATCTTAGCCATATATTTTAAGGTGATTAAGTTGATTTATTGGTGCGCCTCTCAAAGAAACAGGAATGCCGGACTTGGAATTAAGTCGAAGTGATATAATTCGCATTTTCGTTTCCCCCTCTTTAATTGGCATGTTTGAGTGCATTAGAAGCCAGAATATCCGGGTGTGAAAATACACGCACTAGAATCTGACAAGAAACTATCAGTATAGGTCTCTGTGTGCAAGGTAAAAAGGAAATAAGCTTCGTTTTTTAATGCAAACACAACACGCTTATAGGCAATCGATGGATACATCATTGAAAATTTTACAAATTCGACACATGAAGAAATCATTACTTGTTAAATTTTCGTTCACAATTTTGCTTTAAACAAGTTGATCATAACGCGGCGAGCAATTCACCAGTTCCAACGCCCATCCCCCTTTGTGGTCTGCAAATGCGGCTATTGTTTCTAATTGTAATGGCTGACTGACGTTTCTGTAATCTTCTTCAGTATCTGCTAGTTCTCCATACCTTATTTGTGAAGTGTAAAAGGATCTCCAAGGCTATGCTCAAGTTATTTTCACTTGCAATAGACAGGCCTGTCCCCTATATGGAAATGTCAACCAAACTTCGACGACTTTGATTGCGTGGATGTTGTTTGCTTGTTTTACCATAATAACGAATATTAATTTCAAATTGAAGATAAGCTATATATCTAATCCCAAAGGATCCCAAAGGGATTAAAAAAACAAGTGTTTCTACTACCCAGATAGCAAGACTACATTGGGCCAATGTCGGCGATCATCGGATCGGTCCCGGTCGGCAAGCCACCGTCGGACCAACGTTGGGGTGACATTGAATTTACATGTAAACTTTGTTGGCAATACAACGCTGGCCCAACCTTGCAAGACTACATTGGGCCAATGTCGGCGATCATCGGATCGGTCCCGGTCGGCAAGCCACCGTCGGACCAACGTTGGGTGACATTGAATTTACATGTAAACTTTGTTGGCAATACAACGCTGGCCCAACCTTGGCCCAATATTGTGAATATGTGGGGCGTGGTCTTGGGACATCTCATCTATTCCTATGAATATGATTGATTATTAATCATTTTATTCTTCTACTGAGCTGCTTCTATGCAAGTTTCTATTAAATGGACGCCAATTGATTCGATTTAACACAGAACATGATTGCTAATGGCTTCAAACTTCGGGCCAATGTCGTTTGTCAACACATGTCCAATGCCGAGACCGACATTGGCCCAACATTGTATTGTTATCTGGGTAGCCCGTCGCGTCGGATTCCTCGACACGTATCATGCGCATTTAAATGTATTTTGTGACAATGGAAAAGTAGTTCCGTTTTACTTAATAAAATCCAAAAATACCTAGCAGTTGCGTATTAGAGATTCAGCAAGGAATCCTAGCGTGATGTGCCCTCTCTCAACATAAAGCAAAACCGATTTAGAAGGAAATAAATTTAATGTATCTAGAGTGAGATGTCCAATTTCAGGGCTACTAATCATATCTCATGCGCATACCGATAGTCAGGCACTCACTGCACCCTGTAAGATTCCTTATATACAGCTCCGTTACCACTTCAACTGTTTAAAGGGGACACGGTGATGTAGTGATGAGAGTATTGGACTCGAGCTTATATGAGTAAGGGGATTCGATGAACTGGATATGAGTGCATCCTTGATCGCTTATTTTAAGAAAACTAGAGTAGCCCTGATGTCACAAATATATTGCTGTATGATACAGAATTTCAATGCCCTATCACTTATAATTATTTGTGTGGAGTCCATCCTGAAAAACATGAAGTTTGAAAACCCTTTAAAAAATTGGTTGTTAAAGCCACAATCCGCCATTTCTTCCAGAATTTAAAACGCCTATTGTACTCTCAATTGCTGGTGTTGCGTCATATCATAATTATAGGGGTTTTAATGAAAATGGACGATTAGAGTCCGTTTAGTTACCTTAAAACTGACATTTTACTTTTTTCTTGACGTCATAAATGTGGGGAATCGGCTGTATTTGAACAACGCTGTTCTCAGCTTTGCCGCTTACAGGTAACAGACCTACAACGATTTCCAATATAACAAACTCAATTAAAACCAAAAATGGAAACGTTGTTTGTTTACATCCTGAACAAAATGATTGATATTTTTATATTTGTTTGAAGAGTGCCCCCAATTTTCCCAAAAATGAGATTTGTGCAGTTGCATACTAACTGTAATTGGTATCGGCAAATAAGAATTCTGGTAGTTAGGATAATTCTATCGTATCCGATCAGTACTTCAGTGGCTGCTAGAAATATCCTTTCCAAGATGATTAGCCAGGAAATAGCGCTATTTTCACAATGCCGACGAATTTTGGCGTTTCCAGTTCCACGTTAAATTACAATCGGGGATCCGATTCAAATTACAAATCGATTTTTTTATGAGAAAACCATTTAAGTGCATTACCATTCGCAGGTATAGATTACTAGACAATTATCAATACAACTCTGCAAAAATCTCAAATTGTGAAAATTTTGAGGCTCTTCTAAAATGTGGCTGTTAGTGCTTTCCTGTGGTAGTTTTCATGTGCCCCTACCAATATAAAAGTCCTTATGCAGGAATTCACAAGCAATGTTGGATTTTTGGGTATCGTCATAGTTTGGAAAACAGATCATAAGACGGTGACATTGGCTATATTTGAACGCATTTATTCCTTTATCATGTCTTTTTTTTTAAAGATAGAAATGATATTTTTTTTCACATCTAGAGGCAAGTCTCCAGGAAATTCTCAATTGTATAAATTTGAATTGAATCATAATTTCTGTCTAGAAATCAGTATTTAAAGGTGACTCAAGGTATGAAAGAGACAAATGTTTATAATCAAATCACTCAAATATCCACAATAATCTCCAAATGCGCTTTTAAGAGGTCGTGGAACGACCTCTTTACCAATATTTCCTTACTAGTCCTAAACACTAGGGCAAACTAGCTTCATGCATCTAGTGGGAAATCCATAAAGGAGGTACCAAATCGCATTCACATTTGATCCAATCTTGTGTCTCATTCATTCATTCTCATTGGTTCATAAGTGAAATTAATTCAGATTTAAGTATACCTCAAATTAAAAAAAATGAGAATAATTGATAGGCTGAGAACTGATATATTGAAAACACTTGAGAAGAATATCTGATCTACTAAAACTCCTTCCTTATGCTATTGTCGAAAAATATATTTCAAAATTTCAGTTGATTCCCAGGTTGATTCCCAAGGCGCCATGTTACGTGCCGTACGATTTTGACTTATTCGCACTAGGGTAGCACGAATAAAGTCTCCCTTCTAATAGTTGAAATATATATATTCCATCTCAAACGCTCAACTCAACACCTACTCACCGTAATTATTTTGTTGTTGAAATTTTAAGTAGTTAGTTCTCCAGGTAGACAAGGATGAATTATTATTGATCTTTCCCTGGAGATGCTCCGTGTGACTTGTGCGTGCGTACGCACAATCTTATAAACCAATGAAATTAACTGTATATTTTGATAAAAAAGGAAACGAAACAGTTAAATTTCCTTTAGACATCGCATGTGTCACGGCCTGCTCTATTTTCTTTCCATTGGTTAAGTTGCGTGAGCTGACCTGCTCCAGGGAAAGAAAAATACTAATTCAATTTCGGTTTTTTGTATTCACGTTACTAAGTATTTTGTTATAATCAAATGCGATAACCGGATAACTATGCTATCATTGTTTTAATAGTATTGGCATTCCACCCCTATTGTTTTTGAACTGTCTCAATATCCTCTAGGCGATGGAAATCAACCTTCTCCGGCGTTTGATTGCGTTGGTGTTGCTTGTTTACAAGTCAATGTACCATTACCTACCCACTGTAATTGGAAAATAAAAGAACCGAGAAAACATCAAGGAATTAACCCACGTTATCGTACAAATTACAACCTTATGAAGCAAACTGATGATATCAAACATAGTTCTGATTTTAAAAACCCTTTTAATATTGTCTTTGTCATCCTATCTGTTACAGTTTGTTCTATGTTTATTCCCAGTATGTACGTCGCTAGCATTCTACAATGTTCTAAAAGAGAGCAACAATCTAGAACTAGCATTAACGATTTAGGTTAAGGGCAAAGTTCATCACGCCTTTCTATGCAGTTCATGGTCATATTAGATAACACATATTCTTGTATTCTACTAGGGCCCACTAATCGCAAATAAAAAGTTGTCGCCATTTTTCTCATGACTTTCAGATTCAGAATAAACCACATTGATTATGTAGAACCAAAAAGTAGGGGTTTGATACATTTGAGAATTTTTTTTTTTTCTAAACTCTGTATTTTAAAAAAATCATTCCTCAAGGGAAATGAATTGTTGACCTATTTGTGGTTATTTACAAAGCAGCATCTATTCAGTTAATGAAACATTAAGTGATTTAAATAATCAATTAATGAAGCATTCATTTTAATGCTCATTTGATTGTAGCATAAGTCTACATGATGTTACTCCACGGCGTTTTACCTATTAAATTTAAATATTTCGGTGCAAAAGTTTTTATACTACTATACTACCGTTTGTCCAAAAATATAGAGTAAAAAATAGGAGAGTCCATAACTTTAAAAATAAGAAAACCTTATAAGTAACTTATTTAAATTTAAGCGTTTCAAAGATTAGTTATCTGAACTTCCTTGAGAACAAAATGAAAGCAATCGATTCAGGACTCATTGAAATATATAGGTAAGCGAGTTTCAAATCATGGAAACCACAGCATTCAGAAACACTTGGAACACCTCAACCATCTTTTTAAATTACCCTTTCTTCAAACAAGCAACGAGGAGCATGAAGCACAATTTTGTGACATGGATCCTACTAACATTGCATTCTAGGATGGGGCTGCTTTCATCCATACAAGTGTTCCAAGATTGCTTTTCGAGAACTTCAGTCATCTTTTCATTTGACTTCACGACAAATTAACATCAAAATCAATTTAAACAACGTGATATTGATAGGAATTACTTCCATGTTAAGCCAATTAATTTATTCAGAGATCATTATCATTACATCGGAGAAAACAACTCAAGATCCCCCCACTTACAATTTACGACACTTGGCACGTGGTAGCATATTTGCAAAGAGAGGGCACATTGCAAACTTTGTAATTTTGTTAAAGATCTCAAACAACATAGTGCAAATAAAAAACAAAAATAACAATTCAATTGTTAATCCAAGCCAAGTTTGTTTTATTTTAAACAGGTTTGTGTTTTTGGCAAACATAGGTAATATAACAATTGACACCTGTTTTCACTGGAAAAATGCGCTCATGTTGGACGTTTCATCACATGAATCGGTAAAAACCGTGTCTGACATGTCTCACTTCACCTCTGAGTATCTCAAAAATTCAATATCAGATTTATCTGAAAATTGTCACAAGTCGGGTCAACTAAGCGCCCGTTCTAGCTAAAAGAAAATGAAGAAGGAATTCTTATTTCCATAACAGTTATCGGCTCTCGCGCTTTGACTCCATTTTTTGGGGCCACAGATTCTGGATGAAACTGATACTTGAAATGAACTTGTCTAGCTAGTGTTATCATAAGCTCAACGAATAGTGAAGTGGTAATTTACACTGCTTATTTAGCATTTTGTCAATGTGATTTGATACATGCTGAATATCGTTATCCAAATGCCATCTTAGGAAAAGACCAAACACTTGTTGTGCGTACTCTTCACGTGTTTATCATTAGCAACTTTATATCGATACTTTGTTTCAAGAAGACAGTTAACTATGTCGTTGTGAGGTTTCCCATTGAAGTGTTAACTGAATGTCATCAAACATTCAGGTATTCATAGTAGAAAAAGTGTTTTTATAAAATGTCACTAGTACTTTGAATACTAAAAGATTAAACAATCATTGGATTTAGACTCAACAAAACATAATATATTATTTAAAATTTAGCTTAAAGTTTGAGAACAGTGTCGATGGTACGCTCATTGGGATGCAGGTATATGACCCACTTACACTGGCAGAATGCTTCGCAAATGTGTTCGGATTTCACTAGTTTTCAGATGCGCGCCCCACCCTACTTTCGGTGGTTTTAAATTCGACTTTAGGCACTATCAGTGATTTGCTGATTTGACAGGGGTCAAATTTTGAAATTGATCCAATCATGTTAAAAGTATACCCCCCCCCCAAAGTTAATAGTTTGATCATAAGGATTCCAAAAAGGTATAGTTTGTACTATATGCGGCCGAAAGTTTGGAGTTGTAGGCCTAAAACAGAATGAGTAAATCAATAAAAAAGGTCATTTCAGTTGTACAGGGGCAAATTGTTCGAATACTCCTATTTGGATAAAAACGGTTGCAAATTATGATGGAGCTCATAGGATAAAATAAGTATAGTGTGTGAAATGCTTACTTACCGAAGTAGGGGAAAACAAGGTCAGAGCCGCATTGAATGCAATTGATGTTGACCTTTGGTGCACCCTACATTGGGAACTAGCCATGTAAGACAGTCAAACTTGTTCATTCGTGTCTATTTATCTTTTTGACTTAAATTTCTACGTTCTTTAAAATTATGTATCAATGCCGGTGGGTTTTATGATTACGTCATTTGCCTAGAATTTGTTCACAAACAAATGACATGCTATTCCTAGGAACATAACAGACGGCAATATGTCATTATTCATGTTACTATTCTTCTGTACAGAGCGGTGTAAAACTCTCACGCTTCATCACAAATGTTTAATGAGCTGAAAGAAGTTTATGCCTACAATTATATACGGTATAAGGCCATGTTTTTGTAAAAAAAAGCGAAAATTCTCCGGCATGTTCAGAGAACAGTCACTAACTCGCCATGTGTAATTTTGTAGCCAGATGGAAAAAAAAAAAGGCGTACCCAGGTACGTCAAGTGAGCATTGGCCACATTGATAATAGTACACAGGCAAAATCAGAAGAGAATTAGGGACAAACTGGACGAAGCAAGTAATGTCTTCTGGCGATATAGCAAAAAGACCTTTAGGATACATCCTGGGGGATACATCAACCTTCCAATGTAGGACAGTAAGGATTTTGGTGTATTTCTTACCTTTATCCTTCATATTCAGTGCAGGCGTGTATAATATATATATATTTGTTAGGTGGTATGGCGATAATGATCCCGCAGTAAGTCATAGAGTTAATTCGCACCAAAAAAACATCCTGGGCAAAAACTCTTCATTAATCCTTAATACGTATCCAATGTTTTATGACACTAGATATTTCCGTTGCAAAAATGCCATATTTCGAAAGCATTTTATGTATATATAATACCTTGCCCGAGAAATACACCCATTAGCCAATTACCTTAATGTAAACATATTATTGTCAAAGGAGGTAATGATATAATTTGACAAGCAAATAGATAACACGTAATCTCAGAATGTAATTGCCAAAGATTGTGTCATTGCAAAAAATATCAAAAGCCCAGCTAGAGGGTGGCCAGAATAAAAAAACTATTCGTTTAAAAATTCAAAACACCATTATCACAATACCTTTACTCCCTAGTTCAAAACACAAAAAAATAACATTCCGAAATTTCACAGACGACCCCCCTTTAACATCGGAATTACATTTTTTTTTTAGCCAATATTGAGTTACACACATTGCGCACCCTCTTTGAGGGAAACATACTATGGGTAATCGGACAAATCAAAACACAGTACATTCCCGTAAATTTCACATGACGTTTACTAATTTCCCATAAACGGGTACTTTATATTTGTAATCTTGAGGATCATTTGCCAATTCGGTAAGAAAGGGTGGTCAACACGTCCGATAATCATACCCACAGGTACTTAATCACTGTATTATTGTTTGATTCATTTTATTTTTTTTATTTTTTTTATTTTTTTTAATACACTTTTTTAACATACACGACTTAAAAATGCCATAGGCAAAGAGTGCGACTTGGATGAGAACTTACGCGGAGGGAAACAACAACAGTAATTTCCAGCGGATGGGGACTTTTTTATCGTCAAGGTTTTGAGATTCTACGATAGCCTTGCAGCATTTTGTCATAGTTTTTCGACAGGAATTGATGTTAAAGATAACTCAACTTCCCACTATAAAGGGTTAAACGCAGAAGAATTGGGACGAATGATGCCACAAAACTCACCTTGCTGACGACATAGCACTTTTGTCCGAGTTAAATTTATCAGGGCATAGAAACTGGTTTTAAAGGGCGGAAATTAAAAATTGAACTGACGCTGGAAAAAACAAAGTATATGGCGTTCAATAAGAAACAAATTGTAAAGAACAGAGCCGTGGATGGCTCAGAGACTCAGGAAGTACTGACATCAGGTATAATGTGTCCATGAAAAGAATATTAAAGTGGCAGCTTAGCGGGCTTTCGTTAGGCTCACTGAAATCAGGAAATAATACACAATACCTTAGTTTTTGTTGCAAGAAAGAGAATAACTTCTAATACAAGGAATGGATGCAACACTGAGGACCATGTTCAAGATTCACTAGATTCAACACATACCAAATATGTCCCCGCCGACTCTACCTGACACGAAGATGACCTTTGATCCCAAATGTGTTGAGGTAGTTCCATAGCTGAAATTCATTAAAGTTCAAACTGCACTGGATCGGTTGTAGACCACCTACCGAGAACATTTCGAACAAACAAGTACAAAAGAAAACCGCAAACCTTGGTTTGAACTTGCCTGCTGTCGTAATCGTCCGTATAGGAAACGGTGTAACAACCATGCTTTGAATTTCTGTCAGAAAGTACTAAATCAGTATCTTATAAAGACGCGTATTCGGCTTATTCACTTTGTGATCTAATATATACATTGGTAAACATTCCAAATATGCAAATAACCAGGGTTCGAAACAAATTGGGGCGCTTTTTCTGGAAATGTCTTCATGTCGCTTTAACGTGTAGACATACACTGACTGAAAAGAGAAGAATTAACATGATTTTGGGTTAAACATTTTTTTACACATTCATCCATCCGGATATCAATCCTTCTGGACATAGATACGCGGCGGGGGAAATAAGGAGCTGAACTAAATCTCTCAGACAAGATCGAGAGCAAAATACTCGTTAAAATAGACTAAGAGATAATGTTTAACATTATACGTCGTCTTTATGTAATAAGGGAGGGCGAGTTAGTGTAGCGGTCGAGTCGCTCACCTTGCACCAATGAGGCCCGGGTTCTATTCCCGGTCGAGCAAGTGTCGTATGTGAATTTGGTTGCCGATCCTTACTCGTCCTCGCAGGTTTTCTCAGAGCACTTCGGTTTTCTCCTGCATCTAAAATCCCATAAATCTTTCCCCGCTGTTCTGGAGGCGTCCCTTGAATTTAATGCATAAAGCAATATTGGGTTCTGCCTGGCAAATGCCGAATGTTATAAATAAATAAGATACTGATTTAGGATTTTCTGTCGTGCACACAGAAATTCAAAGCATGGTTTCCTTTTTTTCTTGTTTGTCCAATAAACTTTCGAAACGTTCTCGGTAGGTGGTCTACAACCGATCCAGTGTAGTTTGAGAGAAACTCGTATCCTAAAAAATCTCCTCCTGTCACTTTAATGAATTTCAAGAGACAGAGACATACAGGGAGTGTAGCTTTGGAACTACCTCAACACATTTGGGATCAGGTCAGGTAGAGTCGGCGGGGACGTATTTGGTGATGTGTTGACTCTAGTGCATCTTGTATACGGTCCTCAGTGTTGCATCGAAGTATTCTCCTTCTTGCAACAAAAACTAAGCTATTGTGTAAAAAAGCGTGCTTCCAGTTTTAAAGTTGTGCTACTCTAGTTGTTTATTTTCTGATTTCAGTGAGCCATCCACAGCTCTGTTCTTAAATTTTTTCTGATTGAACGCCATATACTTTGTTTTCTCAATTCTAATTTCCGCCCTTTAAACCAGTTCTTATGCCTGATAAATCTTCTCGGACAAAAGTGCTATATGTCGTCAGCAAAGGGGAGATTTGTAGCATCATTCGTCCCAATTCTTCGCTTTAACCTTTATAGTCGCACTCTTTGCCTATGGCATTTTAAGTCGAAGATGGGTATCAAAAGCATAAATAACGATCGTTACTTTATATATGGATATGATCAAACAATAATGAAGTGATTAAGTACCTATGGATATGTTTATCGGACGTTTTTACAACTCTTTCTGAACGAATTGGCAAATGATCTTCAAGATTACAAATATAAAATACCCATTTATGGGAAATTAGTAAACGTCATGTGAAATTTACGGGAATGTACTGTGTTTTGATTTGCCCGCAAAGAGGTTGCGCAAAGTGTGTAACTCAATATTAGCTAAAATGTAATTCAGATGTTAAAGGTCGTCTGTGAAATTTCAGAATGTTATTTTTGTGTTTGAATTAGAGAATAAAGGTATTGTTGATAATGTGTTTTTGGATTTTAAACGAAAAAGTTTTTATCTACGCGATATATATCTGGCCACCCTCTAGCTGGGCTTTTTATATATTTTTGCAATTACACAATCTTGGCAATTACATTATGAGATTACGTGTTTCTGATTTTTTCTTGTCAAATTATATCATTACACTCATTTGACACTAATATGCTAACATTAGGTGATTGGCTAATAAGTTTATTCTCGGGCAAGGTATTATATATGCATAAAATGCTTTCGAAATATGACATTTTTTAACGGAACTTGTCTAGTGTCATAAAACACTGAATAAGTATTAAAGATTAATGAAAAGAGTTTTGCCCAAGGATGTTGTTTTGTACGCCAGTAACTTTATCCTTACTGCGGGATCATGATCGCCATACCACCTAATAATATATTATAACGCCTGCCTGCATATGAAGGATTAGGTAGGAGCAATCCACCAAAATCATTACTGTCCTACATTGGAAGGTTGATGTATCCCCCGGGATGTATCCTAAAGGTCATTTTGCCATACGCGGCCAGAACAATACAATTTCTTATTCGTTATAGATGGTCATAACTTTCTCTTCTGATTTTGCTGTGTGAAATTATTATCAATGTGGTCAATGCTCACTTGACGTACATAGGTAAGCATTTTTCCCATCTGGCTACAAAATTACACATGGTGAGTTAGTGACTGTTCTCTGACATGCCGGATAAGTTTCGCCTTTTTTACAAAAACATGCATTAGACCGTATATAATTGTAGGCATAATTCAGCTCATTAAACTTTGATGAAGCGTGGGAGGTTTACACCGGCTCTGTATAGAAGAATAGCCTTTGAATAGTAACATGAATAATGACATATTGCCGTCTTGTTCAGGGTTCCTATGAAATAGCATGTAATCTGTGTCTTCTTCTTGCGTATGAGGTAGCAGCTAAATGTTGTAGACGGCGGAGCCAGCTCACTGTTGTTTGTTTGGGGTTTGAGAAGGTGGGGCACTCATTGCGAATGTGATCCGCAGTCTGTGATGGAGAACCACATTGGCAGGCTGGAGATAGTCGCAGCCCCCATCGGTGCATGCTGCTGTTGAAGCGACCGACTCCTGTGCGAATCCGGTTTAAGGTGACCCATTCCAACTTCCAGGTGGTAGTTCTGTCATAGGTGTAATAGTGAGTCAGACAGTATTCCATGTCTGTAAGATGGTGAATGGGGAGCTGGAGAGTTTAGCAGCGTGTGGACAGAAGGGTCGATAAGAGCACAGTTTTTGTCTGCCGAGCTTGTGTGATTCGTGGACAGTGTTATGAAGCACGTGCTTGTTGTCGAGCAGACCTTATTTCTCCGAAGCACTGCAAGTGCAATGCCTGAAGCACTGATTAAGAATTCAGATGGAGTGGGACGGAGGCAACCAGTAATGGTTATCAAGGTCTCGTTGAGTTACGTGTCCAAACCTTCTTTGTGTGAGGAGCGGTTGCCACCATGCTGGGGCGAATATCAGCAGCGATGTAGACCAGGCCCAGCCGGTGGTTTGCGTAGAGTCGTTGGGATGGCACCCATGGGAATCCAGCAAGTCGGCACAAGAGGTTATTCCTCTAAGATACCTACCATACGGACTCGAGGTGCTGACCGGTAAGTTTGCGGTCAAGCTCACTCCAGCTAGTTGTTGTGGATTTGTATGGCGAGGCCGATCCATTGAGGTGATTTGAAGTGGCGTGGAGCCTCTGTGGTGTTGAGATGGAAGGCAGTAGTAGTAGCGGTGCTCGTGGCTTCGCTCAGCTTCAGGCTCCAGTCTGAGATATGCTGCAAGTAGGCCATATCTGCAGTAAGTATACTTTCTACTTTTGTCCAATTGCTGTCCGAGTGGAAGAGGCAAGAATGGCAATATGTCTAAGTTGTTGTGGTAATCGCTGATATACAAGTGCAACGGCACGTGGAAAAAAATGTTAGGACAAATGACGTAATTAATATGCACTCATTATACATACTTTAAAAACATAAGAAATTTAAGCAAAATGACATTTAAATTAAAATCTCTATAAACATTCGCCGAAAGCATCCATGTCAATGGCCTGGGGAGAATTGACTAAGGTCCGCCCACAATCTACTGTACTAGAACCTTTTGTAACAAAGGGGATACCACTCATAAAATCACAACGATAACAGTTGATTTTATCACAAACAATATATTCAAATTTTATTTCATTATAAATATAAAAAAAGACCATCCATAAACTTTTATTTGCTATGTGTTTTCAGTCAGTTCCGTATAAATAACACAAAATACATTTATGGCACAGATTACCATTTCAAAAAATTATAATTTAAGGTTCTCCTCAACAAATAACAACATGTGGACATAAGATACTCTTATTTTTTTTGCTTAGACAAATAAGCTTGGGATGAACTCAGTATTCTGCCACCAAATCTCCCAAATGCAGTAATTCCAACAAGCCGCCGAATTCATATGGTGGTGGCTCAACACGAAAATCTTTCCAGAGAAAAATAATTCCCATAAACAAATTTAAAATAAGTGTTGTAATTAACACATCAGGTATTAAATAGCCATCACCTGTGGTTGTTGAAAAATTTGGATACAATTTCTTGAGTGACCAAAACAAAAGATTTGAACATTGACAAGTGGCTACCACACCTGATGCAATGTTTTGAGTTATTGCTTGCATTCTAATGGGAATCTTCAATGCTTCATTAACATTCATTCAAGTACTTTGATGGATGGAAAGCAAGCAAGAACTTGACATTAACCTTGGAAGACAAATAAAACTTATAAATACAACTCACATTACAAGTTATAAGCCAAAAAGCATTAATCTTAAAGTTTAAAACAAATTCAAAACAACCGGTTTTTTTTTTTTTTCAAGTCCTTCCAAGAAATTAACTTTAAATTGCCAGCCCAATATACTAAGATGGGAAATGTATTTTAACTTGATTGTATTAGAAAAGATACATCACACCTGATATGGTATGAATCAGCATCTGCCACCACATTCCCAAAATGCAGTCAATGCCGCCAAGGATTTGGCCGAATCACAGGGTTTTGATGGTACAACACTAAATTCTTTCCTGGATTACAAATACTATTTTGTTACAAATTACCCAGCATTTTTACCCAATGCATAAAACGCTTAATCTGTTCCTGTTCAATGAAACACGGGTAGCAGATGAGTCTAAAGTGCTATGTGCAGAATCAAGGGAGTTGATGGGCGAAAACGCTACCTTAACTTGCGCAAGTACAACCGCGAATGATCTTTGGGAACGACGAAAAAAATAGCGTTGAGTCAGTTGATTCTCCCAGAGGAGCATTCTGACGATTTATTGTACAGCCAGGTAAGATTGCGTATAACATCATATGTGAAATGAAGAAAGTCCAGCGTGGAGTTTGAAGCTAACAGAGATTAATGGTTCATTTTAGAACGATGGATCAACGGCGGTCCTGTAAGTTCACTGCCAACTGAAAGCCATTTAAGAAAGGGCGCTGACCACGCACGATGTCCTGGTCTGGGTAAAAACCCGGCAATGTCATCCACCGTCCCACACTTCCACCCGGTAGTCAAAACAATTACCCCATTGCGGCCCAACATCGAATATAATCATTACCTAACTCCGGTTAATACCGCTTCCTTTTGCGGAACGGAGAGATAAATGTATGAACAAAACTATGCCAAATGGCTTTCACCCTCGTCTACCGAAGGGGGGGGGGTGGTTCCCACACCCCCTTCAGGTTTTTTCCCCGGCATTGCTAAAACCCCATTTTTTGTGCCAAATTATTAATTAATTGTCAATTGACATGTTCGCGCCTTTTAATCAAAACAAACATCACCGGGGTGTATAGTAAGATACAGGGTGATCCCAAAGGGATCGATAGGGGGGGGGGGGGGTGGTAACCACCCCCCCCTCGGAGAGAAGTACCAACATCCTAACACAACACAGGAACATCAACAAACTGCTTGTGGGTACAATAGATGATATGTTCCTCCTTTCCATGGATACCAAAATAAGTACCAACATACCTATAGAATTACGTCACAATGAACCGTCATAAAGTGCGCATGTCAGCAAAACTGCCCCCCCCCCCATTTCCATAGACACACACAGTGGAAAAAAAATTCAATTTTTCGCCAAAAAAGGTTGAGAAAACAGATGTTCATGCGGTTTTTGACTCTACCTTGATGGGAAATACATATTTTATATAAGACACATTTTAGAGCTAAATAGGGTGTTGAGTCGCTAAAATTCGCGAAATATCAAATTTCCACCCTATATTCAGTATTTTCGTACTTTCTAAACATATGCAGGAAGGGGGAAGGCTGGTCATTGTTCAGCCGGTGCTTTTGCCACCCACCATCATAATGGGGATGTTAGTACTTATTTTGGTACCAATGGGAAAGAAGAAACTCTAAGCTATCCTTTGGTACCAAATTACAGGAATCGGGTGTTCAGTAAACGAAAATCACAGGGGGGGTGGTAAAACCACCCCCCCCCCTTCGGGGAGTTGGTTACAAAAGGATCAGGTAGACGAGGGGTTTAAACATTAAAAATTGGACCGTGGCATTGCGCAGCAACATGTCGACGTGACATCGCTGCCGGAGGCCTGCAATCGTGTGTTGTGTCAGGAATAAAAATTCCAAAATGGCGTTCGTGACTATAAACCGGAAATAGCGGTGAAGGATGTGAGGGAATTGGGTTGACGCTAACGGTGCATGCAAAAATGTGCCCTAACAGCTAAAATCTAGTTCTGCACAAAATGACCTAATTGATTTACTTTGGTTTCTTTTAGTAAAAAAATGAATTTTGGTCGACAAAGAAACATGACAATCCAGCTTCTGTGAGAATTCATTGTCCAAAACGGCTATTTTTAAAGAGGTATTCAGGATCTTCATAGGCTCGTCCCTCAACGTAAAAATGTGAGATTCATTTTTCATCCGTTTCTTTTTTATATTACCTATACTTTTTGCCTAATCAAATGAACAGATGTATGCTGATACTCAGTTTGTAACATAGGTATTGTGGTAATTATGTTGCATTTTTTCAGAACACATATGTTTAAATCTTAATACGAATCAGTAATCTTAAATACAATTTTAGAATATTTTTGTCGAGGACATCTATCGCACTGTAGGCTCGAAACCGATGAAGCAAATGCAAACACAAATTCAAAAGAGAGATATTTAGTGTGAAAAAAACGGACATGCAACTTGAAACATATAAAAAGATCTGCACTTATCTATTATAACTAGTTTAGGAAAGGACGAGCCACAAAACTACGCAGCTTAACATGGGACAAACTATGAGCACTTTCACTCTTTGTTGCGCAGACTCTTAAGTGCGCAGCCCAAGTTCACGGATAAGATTCCCAACTCGCTAATTGCAAAATGTTGGCAGTTTGGGGCAAAAATCACATTTTGTAATCGCATGATGTATAGTATTACAGACGTCACCGAAACAGTGTTTGTCTCATAAATTGTATTATTACATTCATATAAAGGCAAGGGACGTCTTCTTCATCGTGTCCAAACACAGTGATTCAACAAATATGATCCAGCCAGAGATGGGTACAAACGTCTGGCTGCTTCACTGAATTCCAACAAGGTCCTTGTTGTTGCATGGTTGCTCAACAGTGGGCAGACAAGAGATGTTCCATAGTCTGGTGCTGTTCCACAATCCAGCTAGGGTCGTGATCTCCTTCAAGGTAGCCCCACTTCTGCAAGGAAATTTAGATCGGCAAGTTCTGGTTCTCAATCTGTTGAGGCTCGCCATTCAGCCCATGAGAGTCGTTCAGTGGAAAGATGCTCACCAGATTCAATACCAAGATGTACTTGGTTGACAGCAATGCGACTCTCTTATTACCTCCGTAGAGGGACGGATTCAAGAGGGTTGGACTGTTAAGAAGCTCTCTGGATTTGAGGCGGTTGGCAGCAGGTCTCTGTCCAGTAAGGTGCTTGCTCACATTAGAAAGCTTTTGCATGCTGCTACACCACGACGGATGTCTGGTGGGGCCAATTACCTGCTAGGATGTATAAGTTCTCCGCTGGTGTTGGACGAAGACAGCTTGTGATAAAGCCGGGGCAGGGAGGCATTTAATGCTGAATCAAGCTTCTTGGCATGGGTGGATCTTTCCCATACAGGGCAAGCACACTGTGCACATTAGTAGCACAGGGCAAGTGCCGTCGATCTTAGGGTATGTGGGCAAGCACCCCATCTTGTGCCAGTGAGTTTGTTCAAGATATTATTCCGTGAACATACTTTACTCTTCGTCTTCTTGATGTGGGTCTTATAAGAGAGAGTGCGGTCCAAGGTAACTCCTAGGTAGACAGGGTTATCACAGTGCTCCAGGGGTGTACCAGACCAGGTTACATTAAGCTGACGTTTGGCTTCACAGTTGCGTAGATGGAAAGCACACACCTGTGTCTTGGATGGATTTGCACGTAGGTGGTTTTCCTCGTAGTAAGCAGTGAGTTCATCCAAAGCTTTGGAGAGTCTCTCTTCAACAACTGTGAAGTCTGCATCTTGTGCACTAATTCCAAGATCGTCAGCATAGATAAAACGACAGGTTCCTGCACTCCTAGGTTGGTCGTTGGTATAGATGTTAAACAGGAGAGGTGCAAGCACGCTCCCTTGTGGTAGACCATTCTTGAGCTTACACCATCGACTCTTCTTCGCTCCTAGCTGAACAAAGAACATCCTGTTAGAAAACAATCCTTTGATTAGCTCAGTCAGGCGGATATCCTTGGTGAGTTCCAAAATCTTATGGAGTAGGCATCTGTGATTAACAGTGTCGTAAGCTGCTGATATATCAACGAACACAACTCCGGTTACCAGTCCCTTCTCGAAACCATCCTCGATGTGTTGAGTTAGGTTGAGTACTTGGCTAGTTGTTGATTTGCCTGGCCGGAAACATGCTTGTTCTGGTATGAGGTGTTCGTCTATCACAGGTGCGATACGGTTGAGCAGGAGACCTTCAAAGAGCTTGCAGGTATGGCTGAGGAGTGATATTGGTCAATAGATGGATCTTTGCCAGGCTTTAGGAATGCCATAACAAGTGCTTTCCTCCAGATCTTTGGGAACCTGTGGGAAATAAGGCAGCAATTGTAGAGCTCAAGAAGCCATTCCTTTGCTACTGGGCCGAAGTTTTTCAGCTGCTCATTTTAGATATAATCAAGGTCTACTGCTTTTCCTGGTTGGAGTTTAGCAATACCGGATTCCAATTCCTCCATGTTGAAAGGGCGGGTGAAACCAGGGTCGCCACTAAACCTCTTACGGTCTAGTTTGATCTTCTTGGGCTTCTTGCTGCGGGTGAAACCAGGGTCGCCACTAAACCTCTTACGGTCTAGTTTGATCTTCTTGAGCTTCTTGCTGCACTTGCCATTTAAAAGCAGTTGGTGGGCAACTTGATTGGGTGTAACATTTGGCTGCTGTGGAGGTTCTGTTGGATCCCCTTGAATCTTTCGGATGGTAGACCATGCTTTCTTGCTGTTATGGGTCATATCGGTGGATTCAATTAAAGTATGCCAGGTTTTGGTCTTTTCCTGGGAGATCCTCTCCGAAACTTCCTCACCTTTAGCAGTTGTTTTAGCCGAGAAAGGATCAGCTTCAAACATGGTATTATATTTCTTGATATTCCTTAGCAAATGTCTTGGAAAGGCCTGGTATATATTCCGTCCTACAGCCTCTGGGTATGAATCTCCAGGCAGTCTTTTTCACTAGTTGGGCAAAGTTGTCATAGTTATGGGGTTTTGGAGCAATCCTTCTGGTCCAAATCATCAGTGAATCCTTGCCAGTCTGCTTTCCTATAATTAAAGCGACGCTTGAAAGGCACTTTGTTTGGTCTTACTGCAGCGTTGACTTGGATACCGATTGGTCGATGTTGAGTTAGTTGTCCAGGGTCCAGAACAATCTTGCTACACAAGTTAGAGCTGTTTTTACTAACAATAGCTAGCTAACAATAGCTAGAAGTTGACTGTCTATCCATTCTTCGACAGCTTGTCCGTCTTTATTGGTTTCATTGTAGCCCCATTGGGTACCATGGCTGTTGAAATCGCCAATAAAGAAGTGAAGTTTGGTGGGATTCCCGAGGCTGAATTGAGGGTGCTTGAAGTCTACTGATGGAGGTTTGTAGACTGATGTAACTATGACAGAGCTCAATAGTGAGGACTTCGATGTTATTGTCAGCAGACATTGATGTTGCTTCTACATTGGAGCCTGTTTTCACGAATATAGCACTTCCACACTGTCTATGTGGTCTTTCGGTGGCTAAGACCATTCCTGGTATGGTTGGGCGATGGTTTTCGATTCCTGTGTGGGTTTCCTGCAGACATAGGACATCGCATTGGAGGTTGTTACGCATATCAGCAATGATGTTACTTTTTGCACTAGAAAATCCCTCTACGTTCAATGACACTATAGTCAAGGCAGACCTTAGAAAAGGCCTGCGATGGGGTCTAGTCATGAGTATGGGTATATTTGAGAAATGATATTTTGGAAGACAGTGTTTGGTGGTGTAGAGATCAGTTTCGCTGCTGGGCAGTTACTTACGGGGAAGATCACAAGACGGTTCTCTACTTCTCCCCCGAAGTAGAGAACTAAAGGAAAGGACTAAAATATACATTAAAGGTCCATGGCCCGATCGCTTATTATAGCCTTGACCCCAGGTTTTACCGGAAGTGGTCAACATAAGCTACTATTTTTCTCATTTAACCTGTGAAATTTTAGGGCTAAAGGGTATTTGGTTTGGATGTTATAAGTGAAAATATGCCCCATTTTGGTCGACCAATAATACTTTTACACAGTACTCTATATGGATTACAAAATCACGTATTTTGCTCTGACTTAAAAACGGGTTGAAATATCGGCGCGAAACTTTACAGATTGGGTTTTGGGGTGAAGGCCGTTATATTAAGATGTAAAATTTATAGAATTAAATCGGGCCATCCCATTAATAACGTCTTCGAGTTCTTTGCTTTCAGCAAATTGTGCAAAATGGAATGACGGTGTATTTCGTGATCCTAGCAGCTCATTTCTTTGTTTATGGTTGATTGATTGATTGATTGATTTTATTCAGAAATTCATACAACATGATATTCATATAAAAATATAAAATAATTACAGCAAGTAGAAAATTCTTGACAATATAAAACTATGAACAATGTTAATAATAGAATTCCTAGGGTGACCCAAGAAAGCCACATAAAAGTAGCTTGTTTCCGTTGGGCCCAAGTAAACATAATAAACACTGTATATAAATCTATTAAGTGTTAACATAATGGCTAAGTGTAAAAATGACAGTTGTCAATCATTAGAAATTAAACAATATTTAAAAACACATTAAAGTAAAACATTAAACACCTATAATCAATCAAAATTGCACTTAACAAATTACACATAAACAATCTGAAGCAACATACACTCAATTACAGCCTCAAAAAAAGTGGTACAATCAGAAAAGAATAATATTAAAGAACAAAGACCAGGCTTTCCAATGGTTTTTGTTTCATCTTATTTGCTTTTGTAAATCCAGAGATATAATCAATTTACTGCGATACACCAAAATCGATTTGTGCCACTTTTATGCATAGGCAGAGTTGTTTCGCGCAATTATGCCATGCTGTCTTACATGTCTTGAACCTTACAAAAGATTGCAACTTGACAAAAACACATATTAAAGTAAACAAACTAAGTATAGTTTTATCGAAAACAGTTTTAATAGTCAACATAATCAGTTCAATGATAAATATGTTCTTTTCATAAATAATAAACAATACAATTATTTATTGCACGTCAATGAAATGGAGCTTTGAATTTATTACAAAATTGGTATATGGTAAATCATGCCAGAAGGAATGTAATTGCAACTAAAATAAACACTCCAATCCAAAAATATGGTTTAAAAACATTGCACTATCTTTGTGCATTTACTAATTGTTGAAGTCAATAAAAATTTGAATTTGGAAACAAAGTATCAAGGTGTTGGTAGGAATCTGCGTTTTATGATACTTCAAGACCATAAAAACTCTCTCCTCCAGGTTGCTGTACGCTCATGGTCCTCTTCTAACAAACGATAGTATGTCGAATGTTATTCACTTTATCTTAAAGCCAGACCTTACTGATCGAAACTTCCACCATTACGTAACTTTTCTATCTTTTAGAGTTTCTTTGTCAAGTTAATCCCCTTTTAAAGAATTTCATATCTGTTCAAATGGGAATAACGTATGTTTAACTAATTCTGTTATCGTTTTCACTCAATCAGAAAGTGGCACAAACTCGTTTTTTGTTTTCCGCAGTAAACTGGAGTTATCTCTCGATTGAAACAAGCAAATGAGATGAAACAAAAAATACTGGAAAGCCTGGTCTTTTCTCTTTAATGTGATGTACACAATTCTAACCTCTCCAAACTCTCCATTATATATTGATTTCACAAATTTCCCGAGTCTTAAAATATATATTACCACAGCATCATGCATAAACATAACTTGTACTAGCTGACCAATTAGACTTCACATAAATTACATCATCTGCATTGCATCACCTCACATTTATAACATCATGGGGGATTACCTAATTTTGCAATGTGTTTTGATCTCAAAGCATAAACAAGTTGACTCAGTTTCTAAATTTACATTCCGGGGAATCCAATTCATCTCTTGCTTGATGTAAACAACAGGTGCATTTTGCACAAACAACACTAGGGGAATTCCCCTTTCTCTTTTTCATCATAAAAAAAAAAATATTTTTAATCACAAAATTTGAGGGTAATATAACAATTGATTTTTTTTATTGTACCATTAAAAAAAACCAGGATGTATATACCAACCCCTACCCAAAAATAACCCACAAATAACATTATCCACAAACACAGCATCTTGAAATAAATGCACAGATTCATCTCAAAATGGGGCCAAATTCTTCACGTTGTTGGATATTAATGACCAAATACATGTATTGTTTTATGTTTTGGAGTATAATTAAGGGCGAAATACCGATAGGACACCACAGGGTCGGGGGGTGGGCAGCACTCTAGCCTCTGCTAAATACCTACTTATTGATAAAGGAAATGTATATTGCCTTTTGTAACATTCCCATAAGAAGAATTTGACACCAATTTGAAACAAATCGGATATAATTTTTTACCCCCATAATAACCTTGACAGTTTTTGGCTTATCGTGCAAACACAAAAGGTTGCAGATTTGCAGATTAGCAAACTATGTCTAAACATCTTTCGACCTCTTATGAAAAATATACAAATTTACCCATGTTAACCCCCCCCCCCCTTCCCTAACTCAAAATGCTCAAGGATGACAGAGTTGTGTCATAGAGATTTGGAATCCAGAGGGCAATATTGCCCAGAAATCATCAAAACATTTTGTATGTTCTTTGCAAGGTCACAATGGCCTACCGCATGACTACTTCCCCAACGTAACACTGATCACTACAAGAAATCGTTCTTTTTTGGGAGGAAAATGGAACGCGGGCGGGAAACAGGAACCAATGAATCAACTTTCCTTAGCCTTTTCCAGACCCCAATGTTAGGTTGTGTGGGAGGAACACTCGCGCAGGCATCAGGGTATGGTGAGATTATTGGCGCTATATCGAATGTATTTTTCTAAATTTTCGTGATTTTCCTTATTATAGAGGGCCTCCACACCCATGCCCTATAATAAAGCATGCAACCAAAACGGCGGTTATACTAGTATCTCGATGGTTTGGCATTTTAACCTTTTCCTCTATGCTTTAAAAAGAGAGCTTGCTGGAATTTTAAAGATGTTGTGATTAGAATGTAATTTGGTAGAATGTTATGCATAGTCGACAAATGATTTATTTTGTACTGTTATGTACGCCTACTCCTGTAATAATTCTTATTCAATGTGTAATAACTTTTCTAAATGATTGCTTTACTAAAATGTTTAAAGACACTATCAGTGAAAGTGAACCCGAAAGAGTCAAAATATTTGAAATTTGCAAGAGTAGCTTAAAAGTGAAGGTTAAGTCTGTCATGTTTGTTGAATTCACATACGTTATTTTTTCACCTGAAAAATCGATATGGAAGGACGTAAACAGCAGTGTTCAAATATACGAATCTCCATTCAATTACGTGTTGTAGTGTCCATATCGAGAGTAATGACTAAAATTTCCTTTTTTTTCCTACCGTTGCTTTTGGTCTTATCACTTTTAGAGTATGTTATGTTACTTGTATGTTACTTGTTACAAACATGTAAAAATCTGTTTTAATGATTTTTGTTTTCGATTTTCAGCAAATCACTGATAAATAGAATTTAATGTTAAACAAACCACCAAATGTAGGGTGGGCGCGCATCTGGAAAGTAGTGAAATAGATAACCTTATGAATCCGAACACATTTGCGAAATATTCTGCCAGTGTGAGTGGGTCATATACTTGCATCCCAGTGGGCGTCATCGGACACTGTACTCAAGCTGCAAGCTAAATTTTAAATAAATCATTATGTTGTGTTGAGTCTAAATCAAGATATTTTACTAAAATGCATATTTTAAAAAAAATAAAAAAAATAAAAAAAATAAATAGTTTAATGAACATTCAGCCTAAACACTTAAATGGAAATACCCTCACAACGACATAGTTTACTGCCTTCTTGAAAGAAATGATGTGGATATATCAATTGCTAATTATACGCACGTGAAGAGAACGCACAACAAGGGTTTGGGTTCTTTTCATAACATGATAACATGGTTTTTAATATACGAATCAGCCCGGTATCAAATCCAGTGCAAATGCTAAATAAGCAGTGTAAATTACCACTTCATATTCGTTGAGCTTATGATAACACTAGCTAGATAAGATTCATTTCATCCAGAATCTGTGTCCAAAAAAATCGAGTCAAAGCACGAGAGCCGATAACTGTTCTGGAAATAAGAATTCCTCATTATTTTTTTTAGCTAGAACGGATATGTAGGGTACCCGACTTTGTGACAATTTCAGATAAATCTGATATTGAATTTTTGAGATACTCAAAGGTGAAGTGAGGCATGTCAGACACGGTTTTTACCGATTCATGTGATGAAACGTCCAACTTAAGCGCATTTCTGACTCCAGTGAAAACAGGTGTCGATTGTTATACTACCTGTGTTTGGAAGAAAACACAAACTTGTTTAAAATAAACAAACTAATGGTGTGGATCAGCTCGTGTTATTATTGTTTTTTATTTGCACTGTGTTGTTTTGGAATCTTTAAATAATATTAAAAAAAACAAAAAAACTAAAAAATTATTTTATTTGCAATTACAGTGGGTAGGTACTTGCTACATGACTGATAAGAAGCAACACCAACGCATTCAACGCCGGAGAAGGTTGATTCCATCGCCTAGAGGATACTGAAGCAGTTCACAAAAACAATAGGGGGGTGGAATGCAATACTATTAACACAGGATGATGAGCATATTTATCCGATTATCGCATTAAATTAGATAAAATGAGAATACTAGTTAAGGGAATACAAAACCGACTTTGCTATTATAATCTTTACCTGGTCAGTCAGAACTAAAACCAATGGCAACACAATAGAGCAGCCGTAACAAAAAATACGACGACGAACGAAAGGAACTTAACTGTGTTGGTGGTTTTTATTAAGGCATTATGGGTGATTTCCCCGCTTTATAGATGTGCGTACGACCGCACGCAAGTTTTCATACGGAGAAATCTTCAGGGAAAGATCAATAAATAATTCATCCTGTCTACCTGGCGAAACCGAAACCTAATCCAATTTCACAACAAAACAAATACGGCTTTTTATTTCTTTTTGAGTAGGTTGTGTTGAATCTGAGCGTTAAGATGGAAATATATATATATTTCAATTTTTAAAGGAAGACTTTATTCGCGCTACCGTAGTGGCGTTGTTTATTTGCCACTATTCGTACTCCACGTAACATGGCGCCTTGAGAATCAACCCGGGATTTAACATGAAACTTGAAAAGTACTTTTCGAGGATAGCTTTTGAACCACAAACAATAAGGAAGTGAAGGGAGGGGGGGGCCCATAAGTGGATCAGACATTCTTCCTCAAGTGTTCTCAATATATCAGTACACTCTTCAAGTCTTCTCAGCCTATCAAGTATTCTCAATTCGTTTTTTAATGCTTGAGGTTAAACTTGTTGAATAGCTAATCTGAATTAATTTCACTTATGAACTATAACTTTGAATAAGACACAAGATTGAATCAAAGAAGTGAGCGATTTGAAAACCTCCTGTTATGGATTTCCCACTAGAGCATTGATGATGAAGCCTGTTTTGCCTAGTTTTTAGGATAGTACGGAACATTGGTAAAGAGGTCGTTCCACGACTTCTTAAATGCGCATTTGGGGATTATTGTGATTTTGATTGATTTCTTTCTAACCATTTTGTCTCGTTCCATTGCCTTGTGAAACCACCTTTAAATACTGATACCTTAGAGTTTTATTTCTTGGCATAAATTATGATTAAATTCAAATTTAGGTAATTGAGAAATTCCTGGAGACTGGCCTCTGAATGTGAAAAAAAATATTCCTTTCTATCTTAAAAAGACAAATTATGACAAAGGAATAAAATGAGTTCAAATATAGCCAAATGGGGGGTAACCGTTTTATAATCCGTCTTCCAAACTATGACGATACCCAAAATTCCAACATTGCTTGTGAATTCCTGCAGCATTGAACTTTTTCATAGATGTAGAGCTATGTACTGCAACATTTAAAGCAATAACAGAACATTTTAGAAGAGCCGCAACTTTTCAAAATTTGAGATTTGCGCACAGTGTGGTAGTTGTCTAGTAGTAAACTATTTACTGCGAATGTTTTAATGCCAAACGTTGCGTATTGTAATAAAAAGAATCCATTTGTTAATTAGAATCCGGATCCCGATTGTAATTCATGTGCGAAATGGAACCGCAAAATTTCTGCCCGTCAATTGTAAAAATGCGTATTTGTTATGACTATATTCATATTGGAAGGATCTTCTGCATCCAATGAATATTTCGGTATACGATATGAATTATCCTTATTACAAACTCCTTCTTTTGCGATATAGACAGGTTCGAGATAGCAACTTACCAAGCAAATGTTGCAAAAAATATCATTGTTTTTGGGAAAAATTGGGGGCGCTCTTCAAAGAATGTAAAACTATCAATTATTTTCAGGAGCAAACCAACAATCGTATTTAAATGTTGGTTGTAGTTGAGTTTGTTTTGGAAATCGTGGAGGCTACGTTACCTGCAGGTGCCAAAGGCTGAGAACACAGTGTTTGTACTACAGCCGATTTTGTGCATGCCTGGATCCACCGACATTTATGGATCGTCAAGAAGAAATAAAATGGCCAGCTTCAGGTAACTTCAACGGGTGAGTAACGTCCATTTTCATTAGAACCTATAAATTCCATTGTTGATATGACGCAACATTAGCAATTGAGAGATAAATATAAATTGATTTAAAATTCTTGAAGAAATGGCGGATTGTGGCTTTAACCAACCAATTTTTAAAGGGTTTCACACTTGATGTTTTCAGAAGGATTCACAACCATCGGATGTAGGACCTCATTGGAGGTCTGTATATGCAGGGACTATATTTGATAAATTAGTGCTACTCTTAGTTTTTTAAAATGGCGATTCAAGGAGCACTCATATCAATGCATCGAATCCCCTTACTCATCTAATTTGAGTCCCAAAACTCTCATCACTACAGCACCGTTTGTCCTCTTTTAACATGTTTAACAAGTGTAACGGACGCTGTTTGTAAGTGTGAACCTTACAGGGTGTAGTGAGTGCCTGACTATCGGTATGCGCATAAGATATGATTAGTAGCCCTGAGATTGACATCTTACTCTAGATACATTAAATGTTTTTCCTTTCTAGATTGGTCTTGCTTTTATGTTGAGAGAAGCACATCACGCTAGGATTCCTTGCTGAATCTCTAATACGCAACTGCTAGGTATTTGTTATTTATTAATTCAACTACTTTTCCATTGTCACAATATGCATTTAAATGTGGATGATACGTGTCGAGAAATCCGACGGTCTAGTTGGAATACTCTTTCTTTTTAATAATGTCGTCATTTCCTTTGGGATCCTTTGGGATTAAGATAGCTTATCTTCAATTTGAAATTAATATTCGTTATCATCGTTCCTTTTCTGTAACATAAGCAAGTCCATGGTAAAACAACTTTAAACAAACAGCACACACGCAATTAACGTCGGAGAAGTTTGGGTGACATTTCCATATAGGGGACAGGCCTGTCTATTGCAAGTGAAAATAACTTGAGCATAGCCTTGGGGATCCTGTTACACTTCACAAATAAGGTATGCACAAACTAGCAGATACTGAAAGCAGATTACAGAAACGTCATTCAGCCATTACAATTAGAAACTATAGCCGCAATTTTGCAGACACAAAGGGGATGGGCGTTGAACTGGTGCATCGATCGCCTGAGTTATGATCACTTGTTTTAGAAGCAAAATTGTAAATTGAGAATATTTAACAATGTAATGATTTCTTCCTGTGTAGAATTTGTAAATAATTGGTTGCCTATAAGGCGAAGAAAATAAAAAAAACCTGTTTTACGGGCCCGACCGACCCTGATTTTTTAAGGTTTTGCAGATTTTTTTTTTTTAGTTTTTCCAAAAATAATGTAAAATCAGCCTGTTTTTTAGCCCAAATTTATCAATTTTGGCAAATATTTTAAGAAAATTTGTTTGTAAAAAAATTCTCATTTTTTCTCTTGATTTTTCAGATTTTGGGGCTATTTTAGGCCAATTTTGAGCTCCAGAAAAGAAAAAAAAATTTAAAAAAAAAAATCGCCCGACCGACTGACCCTACTCGAAAGGTCCGCTCGCCCGTAAAACAGGGTTTTCTTTTTTCGTCGCCTAAGCGGTTTTGTGTTTGATTAAAGAACGAAGCTTATTCCTTTTTTACCTTTCACACATAGACCTATACTGAGTTACTTCTTGACATAGATTCTTTGTCAGATTCTAGTGCGTGTATTTCCACACCCGGATATGCTGGCTTCTAATTGCACTCAACATGAAAAAGAGGGGGAAAGGAAACTGCGAATTCTATCACTTCGACTTAATTCAAGTTCCGCATTTCCTGTTTCTTGAGAGGCGCAACCAATACATCAATCTACTCCACCTTAACATATCTTGGCTAATGTATTCTACAGCAGATTATAGTTTGATGTAAAATGACCCATAGTATTTTTCGGTCAAGATAAGTTCATTTTAACCAATTATTTATGATCTGAAAATATTTACCAACAATTGTTGCCGATTTGAGTGATGATTTTTAAAATTTTTTAATATAAAGACCTTGCGTAATACCACAGTAGTTCGAGACTGGCGTCGGAATGTGCTGCTCATCGCAATTTATTAATGTGAAAATGTTGATGACAATCGTACAGGGTGCTGAAAATTGAAAGGAAAGGAATATAGCTTATTACAACCCGCATAATATTATTTGTTTCACGAAAGGTTGCACTTCCGTAGAGTAGAGCTGTATTATAGCCCAGTTAAAACAGCATGTTTGTACATTTTCGGCGTGCCTGGTATATTGAAATAGGTCGGCCTGTTTGTTACACACTGGGCAATTGCAACTGTTACAGTTTTAATACTATGTGCCATAACGATTGGCAGTAATGGGATTCGCAGCAACAAAAGAATACGTAGGATGTTAACTGGTCTATACATGCCACATATTCGTGTAAAAAATCAATTATGGAGCCCCAAAAGTCCAAAGGGTATTTACAATTAAATTAAAAAAAGAACAATTATATCAAAAATGATTTCTCCAAACTTAATTACCAAACTTTGAATGTCAAATCGGGTTTTTATAGCGCAACTAATTACTATTACTAATTACTGCCAAACTGTTCGCAACGTTCCCACGACTTCAAACCTCCTGTGATCGTCATGTGAACGTCCCGCATATAACGCTGTGTGTTATCTGGGATCCCCTCATTAAACATAGGTGTTAACTTTTATACCAACACTTTTCACAAAGAAGTTCACAAATTAGAACAAGGGTATTTTGAAATCAATTTTGAACATTGTGTTTCCAAAGGGGGTTGAGAGGTAAATCGGCAATAGTTCACTTGAATCCCGGCATGATAATTATTCACCAAATCTTAGAATATAACAGGTATCGTAAATCATAATAAAGTACATATACAAGGAAAGATGTATGCAAGTATCTAAACGGCACACCATCAATTCTACAGCAATTCTACATGCCAAAAATTAGCATATTCGCTCAATTACCAAACGGATATAAATCTAGGTTACTGTTTTAATTTTTATACAAGTGTTTTTTGTTAATCACCCATCTATCAAAAGTTCTACCTCTTTATAATTCCAAACAACAAACGTGTTCATTGAAAACCTTACTTTTTTTCTGACAGGCCTTCGGAGGGTGCATAATACCTTAGGAATTAATTTCAGAACCACGAAGTTAATTAGAATTGTAAATGCCCAACATAATATAAGACGTCATCGAATGGGTATTTAAAAATATTCTAATTTTAAGATTAGCCCTGATTTATTTTATAAACATGACCACAAACCAGGTGTACGGGATGGTACTAACACTGCATAAGTTTTACCTCTGGTCTGGACATTGAACTCTGCTAGGGTTTTATTGTACTGTCTGACCTTTTAACGTTGTACGCAGATGCTTTCAGTTCCGCTTTACAATTATCTCTCATACCTTCACCTGACTCCTCAGCATATCGGGAAACAATATCTCAATCTTCAAAACAGATCATTTTTATCATGATTGTAAGTGATATGAATTTTATTAGGGAAAAATCTGTTTTTAAAGATCCTGGATTATACGTAGCTAAACGTGTTTTGGTTTTCGCTTTTGTTTGCCTAAGAGTGTGCACCCAATAAGTCAATACGCAGTCAATAAGGGGGGTCCCCGCCAACTGCGTTATTTGCTTGAGAGGTCCAAAATACCTAAATTCAGTAACAATTTATTATTGTAGCGAACGTCAACGTTATATCTAGAGTTTGCCTAATATGACGTGAAATGGTGTTTGTGGTTCACAAACGAATTTAAAGCGATAATTTTAAGTTTTTGAAAAAAACGTGGTCTCGAAGTTTTAGAAATCCCAACAAATTTTAAAGCCTCTCAACTCAAATCATAATTGAATTGTGTGATACAAAAAACAGTCTATTTCGTATGACTCTCTCTCTGTTAAAAAAAAGCGAAGCCCTCCGGAAAATGTATACCTTGCATTTACTGGCATAACGGAATTGATTTCTCATATTAAACTGGAGACCTGATGCCCGTCGAAATTTCAACTGCATACATATAAGCTTATTACAACAGCATAATTTATTTGTTCAAGAAAAGTTGCACTTACGGAGAGTACTGTATTATAGAACCATTAACAGCAATGTTTGTAAACATTTAGGCCTGGTATATTTGAAATAGGTCGGTCCTGACTGCTCCCACGGGCAATTATATCTTTACGTTGTAAGACTAGTGCCATAACGATCGCAGAATTGATTCCAGCAACAAAGAAGTGACGTAGATGTTAACTGGTCTATACCATGCACCATATTCGTTAAGTTAAAAAAACAATTATGATCCCCAAATAGTCCTAAGGGTATACATTCAATTAAAAAAAGAACAATATATCAAAATCTATTTCTCCAAACTTTGATATATCTAACCTTTGAATGTAACTCGGGTTTTAGCGCACTTAATTACTGCCAACGTTCGCAGACGTTCCCACCACGTCAAAACGTCCTGTGAGCGTCATGTGAACGTCCGCTATCCGCTGTGTGTTAGCTTGGATACTCCCTCATTCAACATGGTGTTTAACTTTTTACCAACACATTTTTCACAAAAGGAAGGTCCCCAATTGAAACAAGGGTTTATGTGAAATCAATGTGAACAGATTGTTTTTTTCAAAGTGAAGGTAAATCGGCAATAGTCACTGAAATCCGGCTGATAATTTTCACCAAAAGAGTATGATATAACAGGTATCTTAATGCATAAATAAACGTACTATACCAAGGAAAGAGTCTGCAAAGTAGTCTAAAACGCACACCATCCATTCTACATGAGCCAATAAAATTCGCATATTCGCTCAAATTAACAAAATCGGGATATAAATCTGTTACTGTTTTATACGTTTTTTTTTTGTTAATCACCCATCTATCAATAAATTTCAATCATCACCTACTTTATAATTACCCAGAAACAACAAAAACGTGTTCCATTGAAAACCTTTACTTACTTTTTCTGACAGCCTTCGGAGGGTGCATAATCCGAGGATTAACATTTCAGACCACGAAGTTAATTAGAATTGTAAATGCCCAACATAATATAAGACGTCATAGAATTGGTATTTAAAAAAATATTCTAATTTTAAGATTAAGCCCGGATTTTTTTTATAACATGACCAACAACCAGTGTACAAGGGATGTACTAACACTGCAATAAGTTACATCTGGACATTGAACTCCGCTAGGGTTTTAATTGTACTGTCTGACCTTTTAACGTTGTACGCAGATGCTTTCGCTTTACAATTAATCTCTCGACACTTCAACCTTACGCTCAATCAATATCGGGAACATACTCCAATCTTCAAACAGATCATTTTTAATCATGAGTGTATGATATGAATTATAGGGAAAATCTGTTTTTCAAGATCCTGGATTATACGTAGGAACGTGTTGGTTTTGCTTTTGTTTTGCCTATAGTGTGAACAAACAAGTAAGTGCAATACGCATGTCAATAAGGGGGTCAGCGCCAACATGCGTTATTTGCCTTGAGAGGTCCAAAATACCAAATTCAGTATAAACAATTTATTAATTGGCAGCGGGACGTCAACGTGATATCTAAGTGGCCTAATGTGAAGTGAAATGGTGTTTGGGGTTAAAAACTAATTTAAAGGCGATTATTTTAAGTTTGAAAAAAAGCGTGGTCGCTGAAGTATATAGAAATCCCACAAATTTTAAAGCATCTCAAAATCATTAATTGAATTGGAATTAAAAAAAAGTCTATTTACGTAATTACTCTCCTTGTTAAAAAAAGCAAGCCCGCGGAAAATTATAACCTTTGCATTTACTAGGCATCCCGGATTTGAATTCTCATATGCTATAACCAGGGGACTGATTCCGTCGTCTTCAACTGGCAGACATGTGCAGGGAAGTGGACAATAGCAGTCGTTTGCCGCATGTTTATGTTTTGAAAGCCCATGTAAATGATCCTGTCCAACATTTTCGCTGTGAACATAGTACTTGGGTGGAACCTGCCGACTACTGTACCAATCCTTGTACTTAAAGATTTCCCTGCTTTGGATGACCAATATGCAAAATGATTATTCAACTTCTGTCTTATCGTTTCTTGTTCGGTGGATCCTATATACACTTTTGCTCATAAATTTGGAATAAAATATGTTTACCAACTTTTTATGCGAATGATTCTTATAGTGGTGAGTTTGTTTCTGTTATCTAGGGTGTATATGGGTCAGTCTCTTCCGAAATATGGTAGTCAATAGGATAAGTCCATGACTTTATAATAATTTTGTTTAAATTTAAGCGTTTCAAATATTAATTATCTGAACTTCCTTGAAAACAAAATCAAACCAACGATACAGTATATGTAAGCAAGTTGCAAGAAGCCATGGCACACAACCTTTATAAACACTGAATACTTCCACCATCTTTTTAAATTACCCTTTCTTCAAACAGCAACGAGAAGTCATGAAGCACAATTTTGTGACTGGATTCTAGTCGTCCTTCTTTGCGTAGTGAGGCAGCAGCTAAATCTTGTTTTAAACGTGGATCCCTCTCAACACTGTTGAGTTGGGATTGGACCAATTTGACAAGTCTAGGTCACCAAGACCGATGGACAAGCAGAGAACAAGCTAGGCAACGGTGCATACCGAGAGCCTGGATGAATCCCATGATAAAATTGATGAGGGTAGTCACACACAGTGAAGTCGACAGGGTTCGCAGGCAGTGAGGCGATGGCCGCATGCCGCCCATATGGACAGAAAGTGCTATTACTGTTGAAGCGACCAACTCCTGTCGAATCCGGTTTAAGTGACCCATTCCTTGCGTGGGAGATTGCTTACCATGTGGTAGTTCAGTGTTACAGCATGTGCTTGTTTGTCTACAGCCTTATCAACGATTGTGCATGTGGAGTTCTCCGAAGCACTGCAGTGCAATGCATGAAACCACTTGTAGAAACTCAGATTGAGTAGGACGAGGCAACCAGAATGGTGTCGGTTCTCAAGGTCCGTTGAGTACTGGTCGAGCTCTTGTGTGAGATCTGTTCCCATGCCGGGGGCGGCAATATTCAAAAGCACTGTAGACAAGAACCAGGGCGGTGGTGTGTATCGTTGGGCTGGCACCCACATGGGACCAGGAAGTCGGTCACAGGAGGTTATGTCCTCGAAGATACTTTTCTGCATACGGATTCGAGGTCTTCCGTAAGTAAGCTGCCGGTCAAGCTTCACTGCCTATAGGTTGGTGTAGGCTTGTATGGAAGAGGGCGCTCCAGTTGAGGTTGATTTGAACTGGCGATGAGCCTCTTTTGTGTTGAGGTGGAAGGCAGTTGCGGTGGGTCTTGGCTTCGCTAAGCTTCAGTCTCCCAGGTCTTGAGATAATGCTGCACGTAGGGCCATATCTGCATTAAGTGTACTTTCTACTTCTGTGCAGCTGCTTCCGAGTGGAGAAGGGCAAGATCGTCGGCGTAGCCATTTGTCTAGATGTTGTTTGGGGATAAATCACTGATATAATATACCATTTTGAACAGCATGGGAGCCATTACAGATCCGGGTGGTCACCGCTCCGTTCCTCAGACGACGCGGACGACTACTTCTGCCCCTCATTGGGTCTTGAAATAAAGCTACGGTTGGCAAGCATTTACATATATGAATTATACAAAGTGACGATCCGAGATGGTCCTGAAAAGCTTGAGTGTCAGGCCCTGGGTGCCACACGGTGGTCGTATGCTGCAGTAAATTCCTAACAAGAGACGCCTGCCTTACGCGTTTTATTGGGATTCAGGTATCATGACCCACTTACACTGCAGATTGCTTCGCAAATGGTGTTCTGGATTTCACTATTCCAATGCCGCGCCCACCCTACGTTGGTGGTTTTGTTTAACATTAAATTCGACTTTTAGGCACTATCAGTGATTTGCTGATTCTGAAAATCGACAAAAAAATTAAAAACAACAGATGTTTACATGTTTGTAAACAATTATAGATCATCATACTCTAAAAGTGATAAGACCAAATGTTTACCCATTAGGCAGAAACAAATATTGCCCACCGGTTACAGTCCCACAACGCAACTCTGTCATCCTTGAGAATTTTAAGTTAGGGAAGGGGGGATTAACATGGGAAACTTTGTATATTTTACATACGAGGTGAAAAGATGCTTATACATAGTTTGCTAAATCTTACCACCTTTGTGTTTGGCACATAAGCCACAAACATGTTCAAGTAATTATGGGGGTAAATATTTCAATCCGTTTGTTTCAAATTGATATCAACTTGTTCTTATGGGAATGTTACAACAGGTAATATACCTTTCCTTTATGGTTAAGTAGCTTAAAAGTATTTAGTAGAGCTACAGGGCTGACCCCCATAGACCATGTAAGGGCCCTATCGTGTATTGTTGACTTGCCATTTGGCCTAATCCCAATTGGTCTATGGCCCTTTTGTTTAACTTTTATTGGTCTAATACCATTTAATCTAATACCCATTTAGGCTAATAGCCATTTACTCTATTAGCCATGAAGTCTAATATTCATCTGGTTTAAAATTCATATCGTCTAATATCCGTATCGTCTATAACCGACTTGGTCTATTGCCATTGGTTTACTCCCATATGGATACTTTCCATGTTGGTCCCCCCTACATATCCACCTGGTCCATATCCATTTTGTTTAATCCCCATTTGGTCTAATAACCGTCTTGGTCAAACATCCATCTGGTCTAATAACCTTTGGTCTAATATCCATTTAATCTAATATTCAGCTAGTCCCTTATATTCCGTTTTGATCTTACCCATTTGGTCTAATGCCCCTTTGGTCTAAAATATTCCATTTTGGGTCTAATGTCCATTGGTCTAATAGCCACTTTGTCGAATTTAAATCATGTTGAAGATAATTATTTTGTGTTTAACGTCGAAATGGATATTAGACCAATGGGTATTATTAGACCAAGTAGATATTAGAACAGGTGGACATTAGACCAAGTGGATATTATACAAATGGATACTTAGACCCAAAATGGAACCAATAGACAACATGGGTATATACGAAAGGAATATTAGACCAGAGGATAATCGACCAATTGGTATTAGACAAAATGGATTTAGAACCAAATAGGTATTAGACTTAGATGGATATTAGACCAAACGGGAATTAGACCAAATGGTTGTGTGGGTTCTTAGGGCCAAACGGAGTAGACAAAATAGGCATTAGACTATAGAAAAATTAGACCAAAAGGATATTAGACATTCTGGTTGTTAGATAAAGTGGATTTAGACAAATGGTTATTAGACAAATTGGTATTAGGCAATATTGGTTTAGACGATTGAAGTTAGACCCAAATGGCTATTAGAAAAAATGGGATTAGACCAAATGGCAATAAACCATCGCGTATTCCCCCTTAATTATACTCCAAAAGTCAAACAGTTCATAGCATGTAATTTGCGTCATTAATCCAACAGCGTGAAGAATCTGTGCCATTTATCACCGGATGGACCATTTAACCATAAAAAAAGAGCTGCTAGGATCACGAACAATTACACCTTCACTCCATGTTGTTAAAAAAACCAAACTGGAACTGGACACAACTGGAAAATTATCATGTAAATTTCGTACTTCCCTTTTGAAGTGTAAAAACCAATTTTGATACAAAACTGTTCGTGACGTATGTACAAGACTATACATCTGCGATACAAAATGTGAAGTTTGTCCCACAACAATGCAATAGACATTTGCACGATCCCCGAAATGCATCTCGTTTGGTGACCATTTCAATCCGGGAACTTGTGCCCGCCTCAAGTCGGATAGAAACCACGTACGGTTAAAGATCGTAAAGAGAATACACAAAACTAAACCTATCTGTGACGTTGCATGACGTTGCACTATAGTTTTGGCAGGTGACAAGTAGGGCCACAGTTACGATCGAAAAATATCACGTTTTGTCGTGAATTAACACCAGTGCCTCGATTGTTTGTTGTTCCATAGATATTCTACATTTTTGTAAGATAACTTCACGTGAAAGGTACTTTTATAAAAAGGAGTGAAAACTTCATTGATAATAAAATGACAAGTAATCATTTAAAAATGTTATAAAAAACATGGTTTAAATTTCAGTATATGTCTAATTCACGTACATGTAGTCCATATATCCAGCTTGAAATACTATTCATATGGAGGTGTTGCTATTTATATTTTAAATTTCAGGTTCGTATCAACTTAGGAATGATCTTGAGCTTATTTTATGTTTCTGATGATGTTAATCATTTCTGAATTCATTTTTATGAAATTTAGGCAGACCTGCAACAAAAGATATAATTGTGGGTAATGTCTATCGTGCCCATCGTACAAGTACCGACAGGTTTCTGAGTGACCTTTCCCGAGTCTTAACCCAAATCAATCATGAGAATAAGCAGTCTTCTTATTTCAGGAGATTTTAACTTTGATTTGATTACATTATGATGACAATCAGACATGAATGATTTTGCTGTCCGTTTTTCACAGCCACAATATGTTCCACTTATTTACCGACCCAAAGATTACTCCTTCATCTGCATCTTTACTTGACAAATCTTCAATAATGGGTCTCGCATAAAATAAAATCTGGTGTTATTATTGATGATAGTGACCATTACCCCGTTTTTCAAGTTACAAATTCAGTCCCGTAGTAATGGTAATACCACCAACAATATCCGGCACGGCTATTCAATCAACATAGAATTAAAATTTTAATAACAAATATTAGTTTAGTTGACTGAATTTGTCAATGATTTTCATCCCCAGGACGCTGCTTATAATTGCATTCAAAATAAACTCAATTTATCAATTAGTCGAAAACAAAAACTTACAAAAAATACATGGCCAACCATACGGATATTTTAATAAAACCGCATATACTACGTATTCTTAATAAACTAACTACTCTAATCAGAGATTCAAATAAAACAGTACTTATGCTGATAAACTTAGGGAATCCAGGAACAATATAAAACAGACATGTAATAGACTTAAAACATACTTGTCGCAAAAGTAGCCGTATATTTCCATCTTCTTCAAATTATAAACATTCACAAATATTCATCCACCAACAATCGCTGAGAACTTTAACTCATATTTTGTTAATATTGGTCCTGACTTAGCCCGCAATATCCTCACTCACCCATTAATTTTCAAAGCACATTTTAAAAGGATTCTTAATCCCCCCTCCTACTCTTCAATATTTTTTTACCTACAGATGAGAAGAACTTTTTTTACTGAAGTCCTTAAAATCCGATGTCAGTGGCTATGATGATGTCAAACCAGACATTGTTAAGTCGGTCAAAGATTTAATCGCTTCCCCCCTTGTTTATATTTTTTAATTTATCGTTAGTTCTGGTCTTGTTCCTAATAAGTTTGAAGATTTGCTAAGTTGCCCTATTTTTAAAACTGGTGATCCACATTCATTTAACATTTATGGCCTTTTCTGTTCTAACATCTAAATTCTAACCAGTTTTTCAAAAATTCTGGAACGCCTAATTCACAAAAGATTATACAATTTGATTTCGAGATAATAATTTACTTAACGATATTCAGTTTGGTTTCCCGTACTAATTTTTTTTCCTCTGAACGGCAGTCCTCAAGCTTATGATAAGATCGTTTTTCCGAACTTGATAAAGATAATCATACACTTGGTATATTCTTTGACCCTCGAAGGGCATTTGGATAACCATAAACCATTACATTCTTTTTATCCAAACTCCTTTTCATTATGGTATTCGCGGTACTGCCTTCGAGTGGTTAAAAGGTTACCTCAGTAATAGAGTGCAATACGTTTCCTTCACCCAGCATAAATCTTCTCTTTAAAACATTTCGTGTGGTGTCCTCAAGGTCGATCTAAGAGACCCTTACTCTTTATTTTATATTAATGATATAATTCATACCAGCATTATTTTCCTTTTATCCTGTATGCTGATGATACAAATATTTGGCTTCACATAATGACTTAAACTATCTTATTAATTCAATGAATCATGAACTTTCTAAGATCTCTGCATGGTTCAAAGCCAATAGATTATCTGTTAACCTCGATAAAACTAACTATATGAATTTTCAAATAAGTTTAGTAATCGCCGATGTGATATTAGAATTATTTCGATAATAAAATGTATTTTCCAGAGTAACCATACCAAATTTCTGGGCGTTATTTTAGACCAATGTTTAACTTGGAAGGCAACACAACCACAGGTTGCTAATCTTGTTTCCAAGTACTCCTCTGGAATACTCTATAGACTAAAACAAATCCTGATGTGAATGGTGTTATGTTCTTATATACCACTTAGTTTTGCCAAATATTTATTACTCTATTTAATTGGCTGACAAAAACAATTGTCATTTGGAATCAATCCATCTAAAACAGAAGAGAATTGTTCGTTTGTGTACGAATTCCCAGTTTCTTGCTCACACACCTCCATTGTTTGCCCAGCTTAAAACCCTTACGGTATACGATATTCACAAACTACCAAAAATCCGTATTTTATGTTATTTTAACTCATATTCAACTCCCGGCCATTTCCGGACTTTTTTACAAACCAGTTAATATCATTCATAGCTACGCGATAGGCTTCTGATTTTTTCATCGTCCGGTTAAATTTTGTTAAAGATCTTGCGCGTAATACAATCAGACGACAGGGTCCTTTGCTGTGGAATGGCATTAAAACCTCAATCCGCAATTCCTGATCTTTGTTGGCAGTTTAAGTCAAAATATAAACAATCATTTAATTGTCATTCTACCATAATAATATACTATATTTCTGGTAAAAATAACTTCTGCATGCTGTAATCAAACGTCGTGCCGACACAGGTCCTGGTTGGTATAAATATCTCGCTCTCAGCCAGTTTTCGCTTTTTTGTTGTCCACGCCGCAACCGATATTTATAGGCCTAACGTCTAGCGTGGTACCCCGAGCATGAGTCCTGTGTCACCTAACGAGACTGAGAACATTCCAGGATGACGCCCCACCCATTATTTTGTTGTTTGTTGTTTTTTGTTGTTGAAAATTTCGGTGGGTGTCCTACAACTGATCCAGTGCAGTTTGAGCGAGAGCATTCGTATCCTCAACAATCTTCTCTTGTCCCTTTAAATTTAATGCTAAGCGCCTTTGCCAACATACGTTATTTGTATCACTTGTCTTGTCCAATTTTAGTTTGCAAACTGGTTTTTATTATTTTCTTTTTCGTTATTTGTCCTCGTATACTCGCACATGTATCAAGGGTGGTCAATATCTCCCGAGCCTTTGACTTTCATTTGACGTTACCCTTCCATTCTCGACCTTTGTTCTTGTAAATGATATATGCCTGACGTATGGTAAATAAACTAAAACTGAAACTGAAAAAAAAAAAACTAAAACTGAAAACAACACTATTACCTGAGGGAAGTTGTTTCTATCTTCAGCCGTCAGGGCACTTTTATAATAGCCCTATCTAATTGATTTTGGGGGATACGACAGATGTTCAAATGTGGGTGGAATATCCAATTTTGTACAATGCTACATCCTTTATTATTTGTATATTTTCATGACTTCGATTAGTCTTGTTCTTTAACTTGTTTGTTAATAAATTCCCAAGTAACAATTGTTATTTTAAATGTGGAAGTGGTAAAGGAGGCATGTAAATTTCACCCCCCCCCACCACCCCCCCCCACCCCCCCCCCCCCCCCCCCCCCCCCCCCCCCCGCCCCCCCCCCCCCCGTGAAATTTACCTGATGTCAAGAAATGGACTACTCAAAAATTCCGCATTTTCACTTTTCAGCCGTTTTGGGCCCGTTTTACTCAAATTTACACGCTTTTTCAGGATTCATCGTGCTTCTTTCAACTACTATGAGGTAGTTGAAAACTCATTTACTACAACAGAACATGTTAGGCAAAATGATTGTACGTTGATTGGTTTGTATTGTATCAGTGAAACTAATGATATTAAACTGCATCAATTTTCTTTGGAGCAACAGTGCATGTAGAAATTGTAACTGAAAGTGTACATTATCTTTGCATGCAGTTAAAGTGAACAAGCTATCTTCTGTAAAAGGTGCAACAAGAGATTTTGAGGCACCCAAATATTGTGTCATATAGTAATTTCATAGAGATTAGACAATCAGAGGATTCCTACCTTGTATTTGGTTACAAGAAATGTCTTAAAAGGTGATTTGATTTGCCTTATATTCATATAAAAAATAGGTTGAATTCATATTTGCTCTACGAAATTAGAAATTTCACAATTTTCGTACCATAGAAACAATCTCAGCTTAATCCTTTCAGATGGGGATATTTTTGATGGAAAGCAAAAATCGGTACTTCGATTTTTAGGGGAACCGGAATATGTGAAATATCTTGTGCATCTTTAAATACTGTCATGTTCTGATTTTGGAAATTTTGGTATGGATAGAAAGCTTAAGTAACGTAGATTACATTAAATCAAAAATAAAGGTGAAAATTGTTTAATTGCACCATCTTTCCACTCCCCTCCCCCACATCTCCCACCCACCCACCAACTCCCCCCCCCCCCCTTGTTGAGTATTTGCCCTTTTAATTTTCAGCCAATAGCGTACTCGAAAACGATTCCGACAAATCCACATCGCAGGCAAATGGTGACGTCAACGGTGATGACCATCCATAATTACGTCGTTGTGACCATCATTCGCAGTGTTGCCACTTTCCCATAACTGCGATCGATGTGTTTGGTGTATATCAATATAATTAAAACACAAACGAAAATGAACAAAATTATGTCATCTGTACTTTTTCAAATTTATTATACTTCATAATCCATCAATATTACAGTGTCAGGAATAACATTCGAGTCAACAAGTTGTTTTGGTCATCACTTTGACGTCACGAGGATGATGAGCAAAATTGGCGCTTTTGATGAATGAAGCCGTGGCGAAAAATCCGCCCGTTTTTCTTCGTATGTTCAAAGCCAAAAATTAAATGGCTCCATTTTGTTAATTTTACATCAAATTGTATTATTTTTTTCGGGAATTCCGTATGTTGTACATCTAGTTATGAAAGTAAGAAGGGTTACGTATTAACTAGTAACCTATTTGTTATAGATCGCACAACGATATCGGTTAAGATAAAAGCCGTTGGCACGCGTATGGCGAGCCTTTGACCCCAGTCGTGGGTTTCAATCACACCTCAGTGTTTAGACTTATGTGTGCTCGGTGCAAAAACCGCGCTGTCTACCGCTGAATTTTTGTTTGCAACATTGCAACATTCACCAGTTGTTTGCACTGGTTTTTCAGAGAGGTTCATTTCGCGCCAGCCAACTTGTCATTTTCACACTTTAATTTTTTCAACAGACAAGATGTTTGCCCCCCCACCCATCCCCCCCCACCCCCCCCCACCCCAAAAAATGTACCTTCCAGCAAAAAATTAAAATTTACGGGACGGTATGCCACTTGGGCATAATGTTTGGCCGCGGCTTGTCTTCTGACTGGCGCGGGGCCTGGCCTTATTATTTGTATTTGGGAATGGGTTTTCGGGTCCTGTCCTGAATATGGAAAATTGGGTCCGGCTTGCGGACCATTGGGCACTTTTTAGAGCACTGGGCAGTCTTTTGACATGGGGTTCCTTGTTTATTCCCTCCCGCGTTCGGCTTGTATTCTTGTACTTGGTGGGCTTTTTGAAATGCTTTAAATGGGGTAGGGAGGGCTTGTTCGATGCTAGGACGTAGGGCTGATCGAGCACATGGCCGCACACAAATACACCTTGTTTTGTTGCCCCAGTTTCCTTTGGGGCAGGCCGGTGTAACCCTCTCTCCCGCCCAATAATGCTGCGGACCTGAGCTTCGGCGGTACCAACATTATGGCTTTTACTTTGCTTGAACAAATAAATCTGTGAGAGGGTCAAGTTAGGAACCTCATTTGACTTTTTGGGTACCCAAACATCTGCGATTCTAAATTAAAAGCAGATCTAATTTTGGTTTCTTTTCTTTCTCTTTCTTTGGTCTAATTGTCCAATGGTCTAATATCCTTGGTCTAATGTCAATATGGTCTAATATCCATTTGCGCTAATATTAAATCAATTTTTAAGATCAATTATTTTGTGTTTGGTTTGTTTTAAACGTCGAAATGGAGATTAGACCAAATGGGTTATTATTAGACCAAGTTGATATTAGACCAGGTGGACATTAGAATAAGTGGATATTAACCAAATGGTACTAGACCAAATGGACATTAGACCCCCAAATGTTATTATACGAAATGCATATAGACCAGATGGTATAGACCAATTGGATTTATTAGACAAAAGGATATTAGACCAAAATGTATTAGGATAGAGGAATTAGACCAAGCGGGAATTAGACCAAATGGTGTTTGTGGTTATAGGCCCAAACGTAGTAGACAAAATAGGCGTTAGAGATAGACTAGATGAAAATTAGACCAAAGGATATAAGACATTCGGTGTTATAAAAATTGGATGTTAGACTAAATGACTATTAGACAAAATAGTTATTAAACAAAATAATAAAATTAAAAAAAAAAAAAAAAAAAAAAAAAATGGTAATATTAAAAAAATGGGATTAGACCAAATGGCAATAAACCTCCGGTACATTTTCCCCCTTAATTATACTCCAAAAGTCAAACAAGATACATAGATATTTGTCATTAATATCCAACAGCGTTGAAGAATCTTGCATTATCACAGGAGACCTGTAACCATAAAAAAATGAGGGCTAGGGATCACGAAAATTAAACCTTCAACTCCAGGTTGTACCAACTGGAACTGGACACAACTGGAAAACTTTATTCCATGTAAATTGTTCGTACTTTCCTTTTTTGAAGTGTTAAAGTATACATTTGGTTAACAAACGGTCTCGTGACGTATGTACAAGACTATACATATGCGATACAAAATGGGAATTTTGTCCCCACAACTGCATAGACCATTTGCACGATCCACCGAACGGAAATGGGCATTTGTTTGGTGCCCCAATTCAATCCGGGAACTTTGCTTTACCAGCCCCAAAGTAGTCGGATTAAGAAAAACACGTCGGTTAAGGAGCCGTCGTAAAGAGAATAACACCAATAACTTAACCTATCTTTGACGTTGCACTATAGTTGTGTGTATCGTCAGGCAGGTGACAAGTAGGGCACAGTAACGATCGACAAATATCACGTTTTGTCGTGAAATTCAACACCAGTGCCTCGATTGTTGTTTGTTCCTTTGATATTTCTTCTACATTTTGTAAGATAACTTCACGTGAAAAGGGTATTGTATATAAAAAGCTTTGAAAACTTCATTTTGATAATAAAATTACAAGTACTCATTTGAAAATGAGTATAAAACATGGTTTTAAATTCAGGGTTTTTTTGCTTGTATAGTGTCAATTCAGTAAATGTACGTATCATATATCCAGCTGGAAATACTATCATATATACCCGCGGGAAGTTGTTTTATATCTTCAGCCCGCAGGGCACTTTATAATTAGGCACCTATAATGATTTTGAGGATTAAGACCAAAATGTTCACATGTGGGGTGAATATCAATTTTGTACACTGCTTAAATTATTTGTTTTTACAGTTTCTTATTATTTTATTATTCATGACTTTTCTAATCTAGGCTTGTTCTTTACGTTTGGTAATAAATTCCCAAGTAACAATTTGTTATTCTTAAATGGAAGTTGTAACAAGGATGGATTGTAAATGTTATGAAATTTTCCTGATTTCAGGAAAATGGACGCTCAAAAAATTCTGCAGTTATTACTTTCAGCCCGTTTCGGGGCCGTGTCTCAAAATTTACACGCTTTTTCAGGATTTCATCGTGCTTCTTCACATACGATGACGGGTAGGGAGTGGTGTAGGTTGGTGGATAGTTGACACTCATTTACCTATAGAACAAGAACAATTTGGGCAAAATGATGGTACGTGATTGGTTTGCACTTTATCAGTGAAATAATGATCATTGACCTGCATTCAATATTCTTTGGAGCAAAGTGCACGTAGAAATTGTAACTGAAAGACATTAACTCTTGATGCAGTTAACGGTGAACAAGCTATCTCTTTAAAGGTGAACAAGCTTTTGAGGCACCCAATATTGTGTCATAATAGTAAGTTATATAGCGTAGACACTCAGAGGATTTCTTTACCTTGTATGTGTTACAGAAATGTCTTAAAGTGATTTTGATTTGCTATAGTCAATATAAAAAATAGGCTTATTTCATATTTTGCTCCTATACGAAATAAGAAATTTCAAAATTCGTCCATGAAACCCTTCTCAGCTCTTAATCCTTTCAGATGGGATATTTATGCAGCTTTACATCAGGGCAAAAAAAAAATCGTACTTCGAGTTTTAGGGGCACCTGATATGTGAAATATCTTGTTGATCTTAAAGGAAATATGTCATGATTGAATATTTGAAATTGGTTATGGATAAAAGCTTAACGTAACGTAGATTACATAAATTAAAATTAAGTGAAAAATTCCACATTTGTTAGTATTTTGCCCTTTTAATTTTCCGCCCAATAGCTTACTCGAAAAACGATTCCGACAAAAAATCCACATCGCAGGCAAATGGGTACGTCAAGTGAGACCATCCAAATTTACGTCGTTGGACATCCTATCGCAGTGTTGCCACTTCCGATAAATGCGATCGATGTGTTTTTATATAAATAAGGATTAAAAAAACCACAACGAAATGAAACAAAAATATGGAATTCTGTACTTATTTTCAAATGTTTATTATTACTTTCGTGAATCCATCAATATTACAGTGTCAGCAATAACAATTCGAGTCAACACGATTTTTGGTCAATCACTTTGACGTCACGAGGAGACAAAATGGGAGCTTTTGATCAATGAAGCCATAGCGAAAAATCCGCCCGTTTTTCTTCGTATGTCAAAACAAAAACAAAAAATTAAAAATGCCTCTATTGTTAATTTACATCAATGTATTATTTTTTTCGGTGAATTCGTATGTCTGTAATATATTTATGATTTGTAAGAAAGGTTTCGTATTAAAATGTAACCTAATTTGTTATAGATCGCACAAAGCAATCGGTAAGATAAAAGCCGTTGGCACGGGTATGGCAAGGCTTTGACCCGCCCATGTCGGGGTTCAATCACTCAGTTTGAGACTAAATGTGTGCTCGGTGGCACCAGCTCTGTCTAGCAGCTGCTGAAGTTGTTTGCACATTGCAAACATTCACACAGGTGTTTCACCTGGGGTTTTTAGAGAGGTGCATTTTCGCGCCCTCCAGCAATTGTCAATTCACTTTAATTTTTACACACAGACAAGATGTTTGTAGAGAGAGCTCCGATATAAAAGGAGTTTTTGCAATTTTTGAAATGATTGTGATTATAGAACTGATTTAATTCTCATACGAAATGGAAAAAAAAAAATAAAAGTCATACGGGTGGGGATTGTACATTCCGCGAGCAATGCGAGAAACGTGACGGTCGTTTACAAAAAAACGAATCGATAATAACTGTATCGAAGGTCTGTGATTAAAATAACTTCGGAAGTGAACAGTGGAGAAGGATATCGGCATTGGAATTGTAACGGTGGCCTTGAAGAAATTCCAAATTTCTGAGAAGAATAGTGGAAATAACTAGTGGACTTCGCTAGCCTGATGCTTGAAGCACGAGGAGAAATAATCCTGGTGCTTGGTGCACACAACTGTAAGCTTTGAAGAATGAGCCCAGCCTGCTAATCATAGTGAACTAATCCGGTGGGAATCTACTGCTCACCTCGAAGAAGGAGACTAAAAGTTGCCCGAGTTTAGTGAAATATCCAGGCGGAATCATACGGATGGTGACATTGATTATATAACAAGGATAGATACAATGTGAACATGTTTTTTATTTTGATAAAGTGATTAGCAGGGAATTAAACCCAGTGAGCAAATGTGCAAACATTGATTGGCATGGAACTATTATGCCAGATATCCCAGTATGACTCTGCTGGTACAAGGACAAATACAAATTACAGGGAAATCAAAGGAAGTAGGTCCACCACTATGGGATGGCGAGGGGGAAGATTCAACAGCAACGAATAAAAGTATAGCAACCGTTCAGAAGCCTATAGCCAGAAAAAAAATCAGCCTCCTAGTGCAGGTATCCAAAGGGACCATAAGACTGATCTCAACGTGGCGCGGGACGGGACATGAACATCACCACTCGACGCGGACGGCGTTGATCATGGAGCGAAAGAAAGGAAAAATCAAAAAGGGTATGGTACTTCCCATTAAAATATTGATCATAATTTTTGCTTCCTCATGATACCCACTACGGTTGCCAGCTAGTGTTTCTTGCCATTCCCTTTTACTCCGCTCGAAGTAGCAACTCTTCCGCATGTGAGTAGTTATTGTCTGCCTGCGATATCGCTAAATACCAATTCAAAATAATGGTTTGCAAGCAGTCAGTCCTCAATTCATTTTACCACCTTTTACTGAACACACCGGTTGTGTTGATTGAAATGTGAATGTTGAAATTTGGTCCCTCAGTTGGTTATAGTAGCTCAGAAAGGATCAGAAATTCCTTGGTACAAGAAATTTATAAAATCAAGATCCAGCTCTTCAAAAAATTGTAAACGCCACCATTAAACCGGAGTAAGTCGTGCAAGTTAAGGAAATTACCAGTATATTTGTAAGTTCAGAAATTGGGCTGGTGGAACCAAGAAAAGTTTGGCAGTTCAGTAGTTTGGGTTTTACTTGTTTTGTTATTGCGCCAGGAATCGCAAAACATTGCTCTAAAATCAGGGGCGGTGGTTTTTATCGGTTCTTACTTTTTGGAATAGCCTTCTGGGTTGACGAAAGTTTGTGTTTCTGTACCCGAATTATAGGGACGCTTGCAAACGGTCAGCATGTAACGTTTTATACCACTGCGTTAATTAAAAGGCTCATTTCACAAATAAATTTTAAGGTATTATCCCTCATCGTTTATAAAGGATCCTGGGTTACGGAGCACGGCTTTGCGATGGGTAATTTCCGCATCATGAGCAAAAACTCTTGTGCAAAGTTCCGGAAAAGTGGGCTGCTGTGAATTAATAGAGGGATGGTAGCGGCAGTCGCAACCTGAGGTAGCATGGCGCAGTCAACCGGCCCGAGATCGCCACAACGCAAGCAGACTAGGCAGAGCAATGACTCGCGGATAGCTGTAGGAACTACAGGATTATCAAATCCCCGCTTCCACAGGTCGTTATCATTTTAATAAATTTTAATCTTATTACATGTTGCCATACACTTTGTAGATTTTTGTTTTTGTCGCGTCTTTCCGACTAAAACAGATTCCAGGTTTTCAATAGTGTTTGTATTTCCCCATCGTTCATGTAATCATGCGTAAGACCAAATTCACACCTTCGTATTCTGTTTAGGGTCCATGGCCCGATCGCAATAGCCTCGTCCCCAGAAGCCAAGATTTTACCGGAAGTGGTCAACATTTTGGTTTATCGGAAGATAGCTACTATTTTTTCTCTACCCTGTGAAATCTTTAAGGAGCCCAACAGGATGTTTGGTTTGGATAGTTTGAGACAAAAATGTACCCCATTTTGGGGTCGACAATATTAATTTAACACAGTACTCTATGGGGCTTGACTAAAATTGTTTTAGCTCTCGCATTCAAAAACGGATTGAATATCGGCCGCGAAAAATTTTTACAGATGAGGGTTTGGAGTGAAGCCAAATTATCAAGATGAAAACTCTATAAAATCGGGGACATCCCTCTTTAAAGTGGCATAATTTGAAAAGGTCTAAAAAGCCGGGCGAAAGCGCACTCCTCCAACCATTGAATTGGCATGATTTTAAAATTGCTTCGTGGATTTATTGTTGTCTAGTTGCAACGGGATTTGGGCACCCTAGTATTGTGGCATAATTGTGAGTTTCATTCTGATTATCATCAATGGATTGTTACCTTGTATTGGTTACAGGTCTATGTCTTTTTAAAAGAGGGAAAACAAGTGATCTTGTGGGGCTTATATTCAATGTAAAAAATAGGTCGTATTCGTCATTTGCTCCTATACTAATTAGAAATTTCACAATTTTTTGGCCAAAAGAATTTTCTCAGCTTAACCTTTCAGATGGGACTTTGTTGATGGGAGCTTACATCAGGGCAAATCATGTTACCCTTTTAATTTTTAGGGGCCCTTGAGATGGGAATATTTCGTTGGAAAACTACTATAATTCGATTCAAAACATGTAATTGTTTTATATTTTTTTTCTGGTTAAAAAGTCATCACTATTTTAAATTATAATTACCCCTATAATTCTTTTCTGCACTAAAGCACCTAATTTTATATAATTACCATGCTAAGCTTTTATTTTTGTCGTTCATATTGGTGTGGGTTGGGTATTTGTGAGGACAGATGTGAGGGGTATTTCCACGGTGGTTTAATATTTAGAAGGGTTGGTAGGGCACACGGTTGGTGATTGTCATCAATCATTGAAGGTGTGGTCAAGCTGGGGATTGTAATTCCAGCAATGGGGGGCAGGATTAAAACGCTAGGCAACGTCCTCTAAATTAACACCTTTACTGAACCCAGGTGCTCAAGCGCCCAGTACCACAGGAACACATTCCGAGGTTGAAATTTAAATATGTTCTCCAGGTTACAGGTAGACAAGGATGGATAAAAAAGAAGATGTTAAAAATCCGGATTGTTTTTAGCTGGGGAAGTATTATTGAAATGGTCTTATGCAACCACTTGCCGTAGGCTCCCCGCCTCCGCGTTACCACGACAGAGGGCAAATTTTGAAAGTTGGGAAGGACAGATTGTGAGGGATTTCCACGGTGGTTTTAATATTTATAAAGGGTTTTTGGTTTTGTAGGGCAACAAGTTGGGATTCCATCAATTCATGTTAAGGTTGGTCTAGCTGGGGATTTAATTTCAGCAATGGGGGCAGGATTAAAACGATATGGCTAACTTTCCTAAATTAATTTCTGTGAGTTGCTCAGGTGCGCCAGCTAAGTACGCACAGCGACACAAATTCCGAGGTTGAAATTTAACTACTGTTCTCCAGGTACAGGTAGACAAGGATGTATAAAAGATTGTATACAAATTCCGGATTGGTAGCCTGGGGAAGTGCTACTTATTGAAATGGGTTATTGCAAACACCTTGCAGTAGGCTCCCGCCTCGCCTTACCACGGACAGTAGCGGCAAATCGAAGTTGGGAAAGGCAAACAAAACAGCAAACAAAACATTGGTTGAAACCTTTACGTTTTCCATGTGTAAGTACAATGTGAATGAAAGTTCCGGGATCAGCGTGTATACAGGGTATGGTTAAAATGGGCGCAAGAACTTGGAAGGAAACATGCTCAGGTACGCTGTGTGGGACGCAGCGTTTCGAGTAAGAGTAAAATATTACTTACGCAATATGTGTATGATACAAGAAGGCGGTTATTGGTTGGTGTTTGCTCAATTCATTCAAACACATGCACGGGCTTTTCACATATAGGAGATAATCGGCCAAATGTTGCCAGTCTTTGGCTCTTTAAATTAATAGCTCACGTCCACGTAAGACAAGTAAATGCGGCATGTTCCCGGGCATTGTATTGTGGTGAAAGATTACACTTTGAAGCGTATAGCAATTGTGATTTTGTGTCGCCGTACCGCCGACCCATGATTAAAAACAAATCAAAACAATCAAACTGAGGGACTTTTACAACAGGCCGGGCGACTGTTCATTCTGTATTCATTGAGGGACCATGCGTGCAAAGAGGTTGACATCCATAGCAGGGAATGAGTTCAGCTTAGCTTATAAGCATAGAGTTTCATTTCACTAGTTCGACTCAATCGCACAGCATGTAGCAATGTGTAAACAATGTAATACATGGCTGAACTTTACAAACCAAAATGGGCAGGCAAGCATGTAAATTCGGGCGATAATCATATGTTTACGTCTAACCAAATTGGAAATGGAATGGCTGTTGTGGGGTTGGTGTAAGATGTCTAGCATGTTTCCATGCAATATTTACTCGCAGTAGCTTTAATTCCATGGGTGGGGGTTTGGGGGTTACGGCATGTAAAAAATGATTATTTTCTGGAACGGTTCCACATAGGGTATGGCATTATCAGGCCCCATATTGCCACATATTGGTCTGCCATAATGTTTTGGCAATTGTACTCAGCTGTGGTTAATGTTTAAGATGCGTCTTATGTTTCTGGGGCCAATATCGCTGTGCGCTTTAAACCTTCCTGGTTTTGTAATTTCCAGGAGAAGGAAAAGTTGCTCCCCCCCTTTTTTTAAAACAAGTAGGCGCAATAACGAGGGGGAACACAAAATACATCACCTATAAATCTATATATCAATCACATTGGTAGTTCAAAAATATAGGAACGTGAATTATTATGATTGTTCCATCTGTACTTCCACATAACCAAATTTTGGTCTCTTGTAAGTGTGGCTGGGAAACCCCATTGCACCTCCTATGGATCGAATGATATAGCGTGGGTAAGTTGCAGAGGGCAGAACCGCTGCGCCCTTGGTCAACTATGAGAAACATGAAGGCAACGGATCTTCGTCTTTAAGTTCGAACTAGTTTATTTATTGTCATCTACATCTACGCATACTGGTTTACAGCACCTGCAGTGAGAAGGCAAGGAGGCGATTTTTTTGCGGGTCTTTTTGCAACAATACCCGCCTACCCCCCCTTACAACTTACAACTTACCCTCCCGAGTCAGACATTATTTATTAATACTCCCTCATAGCATGCAAATATAAGTTCTTGTAAATTCGAAATACCAAAATACTATATCCATCTAATATGGTAATATACTCCAGCTGGAACTCACCAAAGGTGGCGGCCTAAGGACTGTGGACCTAAATCGGGGACTAATTAAAAACCGACAGGCCAATGGGTTTAAACTCTATATTACATGAGCACGTGGGACAATTTGGGAATGAATCCAACGCTCTGATTCAAGTGTTTAACGCCTTAAGGACATTTGGAAAGGGGGTCCCCCTTCGGCGCGGGCCAGTACCTTTAATACATCGCAATGACATTACCATAGGTATGCATGGTGTATTAACAAACTGGGTACCCCCCCAGTTTATAATCATATATACCAATATAGATCACCATACACAAGTTACATTGATTAATTTGAATTAAAAGTATAAAAGTGGACACTTGCCCCAAACAGCCCATGCATTGCTATCATTCATATGGCATAATATGGCTTTTACATCATGCATCCTATTGAAAACATTATAGGCATCCTATTGCACCATCACGTTATCACAAAACGTGACCATCCACATAGCATCCAATGTTAACATCATGGCGTCCCCATGATGACATCAATGGCATGCCCCTTGCTTGACATATATGGCATCCCAGGCTTGGCATCATATGCCACCCAGTGCTGGCATCACAGGGATTCCCTTGCTTAGCATCACTATGGCATCCTTGCTTGGCAGAACATGGCATCCAACTGTGTAGCATGGGCTGACCTGAATGTTCAATGTCTCACCTTACCTTAACCTAATATCATAGAGGATCCACATCCCGTCGGATAAATATAAAGCGGGGAAAGTGTTGTAATGAAATGAGATGTATGCAATCATGTTAGAGTATTGGGCAGGAACCCCTCGTTGTTAAGCCAGGGATCTTGACCATTGTATCGCACCACAAGCAAGGACACAAACGAGAAAGTACATGCATGGGTTACAATGAAAAATAAACATTGCACGGTGCCATACACACTATCCCCGATCCATCACCCGAAATCATGTGAGACGCCTTCATGTAATCATAGATACAAAAGGTGTAATTGAATTATCAATAAAAATGCGAGATGTCGTGACGCGACCAAGTAATACTAACAGAACAATTAATAAAAGAAACATCAGTATTAGTTCTACTCATGTAACGATAATCGCTAGGTTACTAACCAATGCCTTATGCAAGCATAATTTCTGGGCTAACAATTTCAAACGCGATTACAATAACAGTTTACCTATATCAAAGACATGTTGCAGTCCATTTGAAAATTAAATAATGTTTAATGCCAGTGTACAGGTAATTAGGTGGTGTACTTCCAAAATTTATGTTCTATCACAATGTATTCTCGCACCTTCAGTGGATATTCCCATTTCAAAACATAATACGCCATTGGTAGGAAAATGAGCGACACTGTTACAATATCATTAGAATTGACATATGCAAATACAATTATGAGATTACTAATGGCGATAACAAGGCGTGCTGAGTTAATTGAATTCATCAAGATAAGATTTGACAAGCATCTACAATTTAATATATTGAAGCGTCTGACACCTAGATCTCCTTGCGATGATGGAAAGAGAAAAAGTGCGATCAGCGCATGCCCATACGATAGGCGACGGAGAGGTGGGCGAACGAAATCACGCACGTGGCTCGGTGGTGACAAACGGTAATACTGACACAATAGCATTACATTATATAACATTATTTGATATTGACATTATTTTATCAAACATCCCCCCACGAGACAGTGCACCAACCTACACCATGATGCGAGTGTATCCAAAGGACCTAACTACCCGACATGGTGGTAAATAATAATTTTGTGCTCACACCACCGACAGGTTCACAATACACAACATCGCTCTGGTGTGAGTCATTCCTAAGCAGCAAACACATTAATCATCAATTACACTAACACCTCACATAGTCCTATCCGCAATAGGCACAACAGTATCAATAATTTCAGTGTACAAGTACCCACAATCACAGTTACATTAATCAATAATCAATAATCAATAATATGAATAATAAAATAGACGCCGTGAATGATAGTATATAAATGAAATTAATAACCGACAATATCTCAGATGGCAACATAAATATTATCAAGCAAACACATTGATATTTACTTACATACACCCGTTACCATAATATCAAGCGTTTTAATAATCATAGTTATGCTATTTTGTGGAAGGTAAGGAAAATAAAACTATCACTAAAAAATAAATGAAGAGTACAAGAATTATTTGGACTTGTCCATGATGCAATGCTTCAATGCGTAAACCACACGGGTTTAAGTATAAACTTACATGTAGTGGCTCTTATTAAATATTCAGTTCACAACCGTGTATCGTTCCTTTAGTTATCTAGTTTCATAAACAAGATTAATGATCTTCACCCCTAAACAACAAAACAATGTCCGCTACTCAAAATCCCAATTTAGAGAAGAATTATGAATGGCCGACTCCTTATCGAAATAAGTCTAAGTCCTACAATACATCAGCATTCAGACATGTAACCCCAAAGGGAGAAGCACCTCCCCAAAACAATGACGAACTGAATAATCTGATTAAACTAAATACATTGTAATAAATATTGACCCGCCCTAAATGATTAATGAAAATAATAAAAAACGACGTACCGAATCAATCTTCACAAGATCCCTGTGCACCAATTTCGGAATGTATGACGATAACAAGTGGCACCGAGAGCGCATGCGCAAGCAATGTTTCACATCTAATTTTAGAATTGGATCTGACATGAAGGAAAGTAGTGAACTGAGAGGAGAATTCCCAAAAGGTGACCGTGTCAAGGACAGAATAAATGAAAATCTCAAAAATAATCTTCAAATTTCCTGAAAACATTCATAGTAATAATGTATGTAATGTAAAATTGTCAAAAAGATTGTTAACTCCAATCAATTAATACGAAATTTCAAAAGCAATTGATCCTCCCCCCCTTCGCCTAGTTAACCCAACACGACAGCAGTGTACATGCGCCGAAACAACAACTTGACCCCTTGTAATAATCAATGGTTCGAGAAAGTACGCGTAGCGTGAACCCTCCTATACTAAACACAGCAAGGAGCATCGACTAATGGCCGATGTCAATTTACCTGACTTAAACACAGTCAGAGTGGCATTCTCTCTCACACCATGAATCTAACCTACAGTAGTCAGGTGAGCGGCAGTTACACAAAATGATCAGAATTAGTTGCTGAATGTTTAATTACATAAATCGAAAGGTAGGGATTGACGAAAGTGAAATTGTAGAAGTGTTTTTGATACACATATGGCAATGGCAATGTTTTACATGTAAATCGACATGATCAGCACACGAAGATGACAGTGGGGATCCCTGCAACGAAATCAAACTTTAACAACTAAAATTTCATATAAATCTCTTGCCCAAAATGTTTCCCTACAAACGTAACTAACAGTTCTAAATTACGATATACTTGCCCGGTGAAAAACGAAATAACAGGAAAAAATATCGAAGCAAATTTTGGTTCTTGGATGTGTGGCTACCTTGCATGATGAAGCCATGGAGGAGATTTGCGCTGGACGGAAGACCTCGTGACTCGCAAGGCCCCGCGCGCTGTGATTGGCCAACTACCGTCACCTGACATGAATATTCATAGAAGTTGCAGGGCAGAATATTCATTAATTAAATTTAAGCATGGTATACTCAACAGCATAAACATATAAAATGAGGCTGACAATATTTTGGGTGCCACATTGTTGTCAATTCCAATACCGTACATAAGCAACAAATACTGACGTCGTTATTTGGATATTTTACTTTAACAGTGCTGGCAAGAGGAACATGATGGAGGAAAGTTATGCGGGGTTCCTGTGGCACAGTAGAGTGTAATGCATGGCGAAAACTGGTTTAGCACAGGTGGGACATTTATGCAGACAAATTTGAACGATAAACCAGAAACGAGCGGCTGGCCCAAAAGTGTGAAAAGGACTGGACAGGGAACGTACTTCCCGCTGTTATATTGTTTTGTGTTTTTTCACCTTCTTCTCCTTTCAACGAGCTCATTGCAATCATGGTGGCTTTTCGAAAGTAGGTTTAACCTATGAGTGGGGTAAGCAAATTAACTTATTTAACTTAAATTTTGGTCCTTTAATACACCTGCATTGGTAAATGAAGGAATTTATAATTGGTTATTGATATTACGCTTTCAGCCAGCATAATGTGATTAATTGATACCTTTTGAACAATTGATACAATGGTAATTGGATTATATGGCGCTTTAGTCAGCCATCGCCTACTTGCTGGCAATTGATAACATTGATAATAGGTACTAGGCTCTCTGTCAATCATTAAATTGCTTGTGGTAGTCCTACCAGTGGTAAATGTAAAAAATTGGAAATATATAAGATTTCAGTGAGCCATCAGTTAAAATGTACTCGTGTATACAACATTTACCCATGCATTACACAAAAAAATGTATGGGGTATGGGCTGATCGAGCTCAGGGCCGGCCCAAAAAAAACATAATTGTTTTGGTGCCCCAGTTCTTTGAGGGCAGACGGTGTACCCTTCTCCGGCAAATAATGCTGGCGGACATGAGCTTCGGCGGTGAGGTAACAACATGATGCTTTTACTTCGGATCTTGAACCTAAATCTGGGAGAGGTCAAGTTGGAAACCTCATTTGAATTTTTTGATACCCAAACATCTGCGATTCTAAATAAGAAGATGATAATTGGTGTGCTTATCATTTTGTAAATTTTGTGAACAAGTCATTTGCAAATCATTAATTCAAGCACTGCACTTAAATAACAACTTCCATGCTATCCGGCAATTATTAAATTTGTCCCAGGGTTATGCTGAATTTTAAAGTTTTAAAGTGGGGTCAAATGCCAGAGACATCAGTTTATCTTTTAGGCCTTCTTAGGTATTTTACAAAGTTTAAATGTGGAACAAAAATGTCTTCTAATCAAATATACGTGAATATATTCCCACACTTCATGACAATCAACATAAGAATAATGGTTCTGCTTGATGCTTAAAGTAGCCAATGTAAGTGATATGTAAAATATTTAAGAAATATTTTATCAAATCTTTGACTACATGCTTTGAGCGTGTTGTAAAATGTTGATGAGAACGTGGAGTATGTAAAGTGTTGAAAAATAAATGCGAAAGTTATGCACACACAAGTTCATTGTATCCTGTGCGATTCTTTTAACAATAAAGGTTACGATAACTAGGAACTAATGTGATAAGATCGCACAAGCAATCGGTTAAAGATACAAAAGCGTTGGCACAGCCGTATGGCGAGGCTTTGACCCCATGTCGTGGGTTCAATCACCTCAGTTTGAGACTAATGTGTGATCGGTGGCACCGCTCGTCTAGCCGATGAAGTTGTTGCAACATTGCAAACATCACACAGGTGTTTGCCCTGGTTTCAGAGAGGTGCATTTCGCGCCAGCCAAATTTTCAATTAACTTTAATTTTTACACCAGACAAGATGTTTGCCCGCCCATCCCACCCCAAAACAATTTACCTTCAGCAAAATTAAAATTTACGCGGTATGCCACTTGGGCATAAGACTTGTGCCGCGGCTTGTTTCTCTTGACGGCGCGGGGGCCTTGCCTTGATTATTTGAATTGGGAATGGGTTTTGTCCATGTCCTGGATCTTGAAAATTGGGTCCGCTTGAGGGACCATTGGGCGTCTTTTTAGGCACTGTGTCAGTTTGTGCACTGGGTTCCTTGGTGGACCCTCCGCGTTTCGCTTGATGCTTGTACTTGGTGGGGCTTTTTGAAATGCTTAAATGGTAGGGGAGGGTTTGTTCGATGCTAGGACGTAGGGCTGATCGAGCTCAATGGCCGCAAAAATAACATTGTTTTGTTGCCCCAGTTTCCTTTGGGGCAGCCGGTGTACCCTTCCCCGGCCAAATAATGCTGCGGACCATGAGCTTCCCGGCGGTACACAAACATTTGCTTTTGACTTGGCTTGAAACTAAATTCGGTGAGAGGTACGTTAGGAAACCTCCTTTGACTTTTGCTACCCAAACATCTGGCGGATTCTAAATTAAAGCAGATATAAGTGGTTTCGTTTCTTCTCATTTTGTAAATGTTGTGATAAGTCAATTTTGCAAAATCATTAATTCAGGGACTGCACTTAATACAACTTCATGTATTCATGCAATTAAATTGTCACAGGCTTATGTTGCTATTTTAAAGTTAAAAGTGGTGGCATGCCAGGTAATTACGTTTTTATCTTTTAGGCTTCTAGTTATTACAAAGTTGTAAATGTGGAAAAATTTCGAATCAAATATGAGGGCAGTTCGAATCATATTCACACTTCATGAAAAACAACTATTCAGAAATAATGGTTTTGCTGATGCTTAAAGTAGCCAATTGTAAAGTGATATGTAAAAGAATTTAAGAAAGAAGTCCTTTATCAAATCTTTGACTACATGCTTGGTTTAAGGGCTTTGGTTGTAAATGTGCATGAGACAGTGATATTGCAATTGTGAATAAAATGCGAAGTTAGGCACACACCCGCAAAGTTCATTTTAATCCTGGTGCGATTCTTTTTAAAACAAGTCAAAACTGGAGTTAACCAAAAAATCTTGACATATTTCCTGTAAATACTTTACATGTAGACCACACGTGCAGGTCAGTTTTTTTTTTTTGTAGTTTTGAAATGAATAATGTGCGACTTTTACCATTAAAAAAACTGCGCAATTGTTGTATTTGTAGTAGGTTGCAACGCCCAAAACAATGCACGAATTGGGTATTATATTATTAATGTGTTTAAAATGGTAAGCAAAACAGAATGGTTTCTTGAAATATGGTAATGTTGCTTTAATTAATCAAATAGAGAAGGACATGATTCCGTCCTCGCATCTCCGTCCAGTCGCACAGACATGTCGTTAGTAAATGTTTGCGTATATGCTAATTAGTCAAAGGTTAAGATCAAATTGTTTTTGTCTTTGATATTAACAGCATGATAGTTGATCTGAATATTGATGGTTAAACATTTCCATGTACTACTATAACTTTTTTGATAATAATAAGCAATGTTTCAATTGTAAAAAAATACCATAAAATCTATCGATTCGGTCCCCCCGTCGCGCCGTTAAATATATGTTACAAGGAAAAGTTTGACTGAGTATCTTCAATAGTGCCTGAATGTAGTCTGTGAGATTGCTGGTTACTTAAGCAACATCAACCATTTACAAATTGCAATGGTAAAGAGGTGCAAAAGAAAATGCTCATCAAATTCCGTTCCGTCCCATACGATCTTTTTGGCCCAAAGACAAAGGATTAGATAATGCAAATATGAATCTCACATTTTTACGTGGCATGGTCTCTGGAGGAATAGTTATTGGGTATGGTTGTATGGGTGGGGAAAGTTTAGGGAATGTGGGGGAGTTGTTGCAAGGGAAAAAGTATCTTTGAATATAAAGGGATGGTGTATAGGGGTTGTGTGAGATCAGTGATGCGGTACATTATGGCAGCGAGACGTGGTACTGAGCGAAAATGAGATGGGGAGTCTGAGGAGGACCAGAGAGCGCAATGATAAGAGCGATGCGTGGGGTGGAGTTGGTGGTTAGGATGAAGACTGAGGACTTGATGTTGGGGGTGGTGAGCGCTGGGGGGGGGGACGGTTGGCGAAGGCGAATAGTGTAAGTTGGTATGGGATGAGTGAGGAAGGATGACGAGCATGCCTTAAGAAGGGCTTTGAGTTCTAGGTGGGAGGTTCGAGGATGAGGAGGAGGGGAACGTCCAAAGAAGACATGAAGAAGCACAAGGGAGGAGGAGAATAGGGAGGTTGGGTTGAGGATGGAGGATGCATTGAATCGGGTGAAGATGGAAGGGAGGAGTAAGGGCGGTTGCTGCCAGTGTGAGGTGAAATCCGGTCACCCCCGTTTCCGGGGACAAAACCGGATTTAAAACAAAATTACAAAAGACAAAACAACTAAAACAAATAAATAATTATTTATGTTTAAAATTGCTTTTCGCTTCAATTTCTTACGTTCTTCAAAATTAAACCGACGTGTTGGCCTAGCGTTTAGAGCGTTCGCCTCACATCGGGAGGTCGGGGTCGAATCCCGGCCGGGTCATTACCAAAGACTTTAAACAATGGTACCTACTGCCTTCTTGTCAGACGCTCGGCATTTTAAGACGGAGTAGGGAAAGTAAACACGCGGAGCTACCAGAGACCTTAAACCCCCTACGGTAGCTTTCACTGTCTTGGCAGATGTTGTAGGCATAGGTTATGAAACGGAGAATATGCGATATTCGGCGCGGGAAGGACTTTACTTTTACTTTAAAAAAAAAATATGTATAAATGCGTGTTTATGATTACGTCATTTGCCTAGCATTTGTTCACACAAATAACTGCTATTTTAATAGAAAACTTGAACAAGACGGCAATATGTCATTATTCATGTTACTATTCAAAGGCTATTCTTCTGTACAGAGCCGGTGTAATTGTAACCTCTCACGCTTCAGCCAAATGTTTAATGAGCTTGAAAGAAGTTATGCCTACAATTATATACCGTCTAAGGCATGTTTTTGTAATAAAAAAAGCGAAAAACGTCTCCGGCATGTCAGATAACAGGCACTAACTCACCATGTGTAATTTTGTAGCCAGATGGAAATAAAAGGCTTACCCAGGACGTAAGGAGAATGACCACATTGATAATAATTTTTAACACAAAATCAGAAGAGAAAGTTATGACCAACTATGACGAAGAAGAAAATTGTATTCTGGCCGATTAGAAAAATACCTTTAGGATTACTCCTGGGGTACATCAACCTTCCAATCTTAGGACAGTTAATGATTTTGGTTTGATTTTCCTACTTATCTTCATAATGTTTTTTTGTTTTTTTTTTTTCCAGGCATGATCCCCATAGCATGAGTTAATGTCGCACAACAAAAACATCCTTGGGAAAAATCTTTTCATTAATCTTCATACATACCAAGTTTTCTGACACTAGACTAGTCCGTTGCAAAAATGCCATATTTCGAAAGCATTTTATGCATATACCTGGCCGGAATGAATAAACCAATTAGCAATTACCTATGTAGCATATTAGTGTACAAAATGAGTGTAATGATATAAAGTGACAAGCACATAGATAACAAGTAATTCTCATAATGTAATTGCCAAGATTTTTAATTGCAAAAATATATCAAAAGCCCCACCGATAGAGGGTGGTCCAGAAATAAAAAAACTAATTTCGTTTAAAATTCCAAAACACATTATCAACAATACCTTTACTCTGTAATTCAAACACAAAAAATAACATTCTGAAATTTCAAGACGACCTTGAAATCAGGAGGAATAATTTTAGCCAATATTGAGTTACACACATTGCGCACCCTCTTTGAGGGAAACATACTATGGGTAATCGGACAATAAAACACAGTACATTCCCGTAAATTTCACATGACGTTTACTAATTTCCCATAAACCAGTGGTAATTTCTTAAATTGTACGATCGTATTATTGCTTTTGATACCCATCTTCGACTTAAAAATGCCATAGGCAAAGAGTGCGCCTTGGATGCGAACCTTACGCGGGGACAACGCCGGAGTAAACAGAACACAGTTATTAAGCGGATGGGGGAGGCTTTTACCGTCACGGTTTTTGAGATCTGTGATAGGCTTGCAGCCCTTTTGTCATGCTTATCGCTAGGAATTGATGTTAACAGATACTCAACTACCAATATAAAGGTTAAAAGTCAGACGAATTGGGACGAATGATGCTACAAATCTCACATTTGCTGACGAACATAGCACTTTTGTCCGAGCAAATTTATCAGGCTTAAGAACTGGTTTAAAGGGCGGAAATTAGAATTGAACTCGACGCTGAGAAAACAAAGTATATGGCGTTCAATAAAGAAACAGAGCTATGGATGGCTCAGAGACTCAGGAAGTACTGACATCAGGTATAATGTGTCCATGAAAAGAATATTAAAGTCGCAGCTTAGCGGGCTTTCGTTAGACTCACTGAAATCAGGAAATAATACACAATACCTTAGTTTTTGTTGCAAGAAAGAGAATAACCTCTAATACAAGGAATGGATGCATCACTGAGGACCATGTTCAAGATTCACTAGATTCAACACATACCAAATATGTCCCCGCCGACTCTTCCTGACCCGAAGATGACCTTTGATCCCAAATGTGTTGAGGTAGTTCCATAGCTGAAATTCATTAAAGTGACAGGAGGAGATTTTTTTAGGATACGAATTTCTCTCAAACTGCACTGGATCGGTTGTAGACCGAGAACATTTCGAAAGTTTATTGAACAAACAAGTACAAAAGAAAACCGCAAACCTTGGTTTGAACTTGGCTGCTATCGTAATCGTCCGTATAGGAAACGGTGTAACAACCATGCTTTGAATTTCTGTCGTGCACGACAGAAAATACTAAATCATTATCTTATAAAGACGGCGTATTCGGCTTATTCACGTTGTGATCTAATACATTGGTAAGCATTCCAAATATGCAAATAACCAGGGTTAGAAAAAAAATTGGGGCGCTTCTTTCTGGAAATGTCCCCATGTCGCTTTAACGTGTAGACATACACTGACGGTCCTCATCGAAGTTATTCTCCTTCTTGCAACAAAAACTAAGCTATTGTGTAAAAAAGCGTGTTTCCAGTTTTAAAGTTGTGCTATACTCTAAGTTGTTTATTTTCTGATTTCAGTGAGCCTAAAGAAAGCCCGCTAAGCTGCCCCTTTAATATTCTTTTCATGGGCGCATTATACCTGATGTTAGTACTTCCTCAGTATCTGAGCCATCTACAGTTCTGTTCTTTACATTTTTTTCTGATTGTACGCCATATACTTTGTTTTCTCAGCGTCGAGTTCAATTCTAATTTCCGCCCTTTAAACCAGTTCTTATGCCTGATAAATCTTCTCGGAAAAAAGTGCTATATGTCGTCAGCAAAGGTGAGATTTGTAGCATCATTCGTCCCAATTCTTCTGCTTTTAACCCTTTATACACTGTTAAAAATAAACCTTTAAAAACAGGCATTTGACTGGCAGCTGGGACTCACTACATGCAGAACGTAAAAAAACTGGAGCCGTAAAAATACGAAACCATTTCAGGGAACGTAAAATAACGGCGTAAAATCTCAGCTTCAACGTTATTCTTGGTTTTGGACTTGTTTAAACAATATTAAGAATTAAAACGTTATTACAATCCTCTGACCAAATTTTCACGTTGTAGCTATGGCATCATACAAACGTTGTATTTACGTTACCACGTGGTTGTAGAATAGTTATATTTCAGGCAAACAATTTTGAGAAAAAAAGGTAATAAACAAAGGGAAAACGTGAAGAAATAAAGATTTAAAACAGTTTATACACTTTGTTTTATATGGCAATGTACACATTCTAATGTCACAAATTACTTAATCATCATGAATAAACTTGATACATGTATCTTAAATAGATTCGAACCAGGGCCTTAAGACTATAAGTCCTAAGCCTTATCCACTACACTACATGACTTTCCTGATAGAAGATGCTAAAATTAAATATGTGTGTGTGTGTGTGTGTAGTACTTTTTCAAATTAAACTAAATATAATACAAAAAGGAGGAAAAGAGTTTTTAAAACTATTTTTAAAAATGACAGAGAAAATAAGATTTTGCATTTTTTTAATGACGACGTTACTTACGACGTTATTTAACACATAGGTAAAACGATTTTCATAGTTCGTATTCTTACATTAAAAGCAAGTAAGTATACAAAAGAACGTAATATTACGGAATATAATAATGGTCAGCGTATAAATACTACTTTTTTTTTTTCAAAATGTGTAGTATTATTTTTGAGCCACTGTTCATATACATTTTTCTGCTTCCAAATTGTAATTTTATGTTAGGTATAGGTAATAAACCGTGAAGATTATTGAATAATTGGGGTTTACCGTAATTTAAAAGGTAAAGTCTGGTAAAATTAGGAACATTTTTAACAGTGTAGTGGGAAGTTGAGTTATCTTTATCTTTATTCTCTGTGTATGGTCCACGCCTCTGAAATTCACTTCCCACCTCTATCAGAGAGGCCCCATCACTTCAGGTTTTTAAAAAGCAAATTAAGACTCGCCTGTTTGAATTACTGTAATTTTTGTTGTTGTTGTAAAGAGCTTTGATCTGTGGAAAAGCGCTATATAAATTCTCTTATGTATGTATGTATGTATGTATCTTTAACATCAATTCCTACCGAAAAAATATGACAAAATGCTGCAAGGCTATCATAGAATCTCAAAACCGTGACGGTAAAAAGGTCCCCATCCGCTGAAATCACTGTTGTTTGTTTATTCCGGCGTAGTAAGTCAAAGCCAAGTCAAAAGCATAAATAACGATCGTTACTTTATGTATGGATATGATCAAACAATAATGAAGTGATTAAGTACCTATGGATATGTTTATAGGACGTGTTTACAACTCTTTCTGAACGAATTGGCAAATGATCCTCAAGATTACAGATATAAAATACCCATTTATGGGAAATTAGTTAACGTCATGTGAAATTTACGGGAATGTACTGTGTTTTGATTTGCCCGCAAAGAGGTTGTGCAAAGTGTGTAACTCAATATTAGCTAAAATGTAATTCAGATGTTAAAGGTCGTCTGTGAAATTTCAGAATGTTATTTTTGTGTTTGAATAAGAGAATAAAGGTATTGTTGATAATGTGTTTTTGGATTTTAAACGAAAAAGTTTTTATCTACGCGATTTATTTCTGGCCACCCTCTAGCTGGGCTTTTGATATATTTTTGCAATTACACAATCTTGGCAATTACATTATGAGATTACGTGTTATCTATTTGCTTGTCAAATTATATCATTACACTCATTTGACACTAATATGCTAACATTAGGTGATTGGCTAATGGGTTTATTCTCGGGCAAGGTATTATATATACATAAAATGCTTTCGAAATATGACATTGTTGTAACGGAACTAGTCTAGTGTCATAAAACATTGAATAAGTATTAAAGATTAATGAAAAGAGTTTTGCCCAAGGATGTTGTTTTGTACTCCATTAACTCTATGGTTACTGCGGGATCATGATCGCCATACCACCTAATAATAATTAAATATCATATAACGCCTGCCTGAATATGAAGGATAAGGTAGGAGAAATATAGTTGGTCATAACTTTCTCTTCTGATTTTGCTGTGTAAAATTATTATCAATGTGGTCAATGCTCACTTGACGTACCTAGGTAAGCCTTTTTCCCATCTGGCTACAAAATTACACATGGTGAGTTAGTGACTGTTCTCTGACATGCCGAAGAAGTTTCGCCTTTTTTACAAAAAACATGCATTAGACCGTATTGTAGGCATAACTTCTTTCAGCTCATTAAACTTGTGATGAAGCGTGAGAGGTTTACACCGGCTCTGTAAAGAAGAATAGCCTTTGAATAGTAACATGAATAAAGACATATTGCCGTCTTGTTCAGGGTTAAATAGCATGTAATCTGTGTCTTCTTCTTGTATGAGGCAGCAGCTAAATATGTTGTTGACGGCGGAACCAGCTCACTGTTGATTGTTTGGGGTTTGAAGAGTCTATGTCCACCGGTGGACGAAAGGTAGGGCACCCATTGAGAATGTGATCCGCAGTCTGTGATGGAGAACCACATTGGCAGGCTGGAGATGGTCACAGCCCCCATCGGTGCATGTTGCTGTTGAAGCGACCGACTCCTGTGCGAATCCGGTTTAAGGTGACCCATTCCTTGCGTGGAAGATTGCTTCCAGGTGGTAGTTCTGTCATAGGTGTAATAGTGAGTTGGTCTGGTCTTGACGTATCTAGCCAGGCAGTATATCATGTCTGTAAGATGTTGAATGGGGAGCTGGAGGGTTTAGCAGCGTGTGGACAGAAGGGTCGACGAGAGCACAGTCTCTGTCTGCCAAGCTTGTGTGATTCTTTGATATTGTTATGCAGCACGTGCTGGTTGTCCAGCAGACCCTTATTCTCTCCGAAGCACTGCAGGTGCAATGCCTGAAAGATCATAGGCTCGTCCCTCAACGTAAAAATGTGAGATTCATTTTTTTGCATTATGTAATCCGTTTCTTTTTTATATTACCTAGTGTGCTAATCAATATGAACAGATGTATGCGATCTCAGTTTGTAACATAGGTATTTTTGTAATTTCTGTCCGCATTTTTCCATAACACAAAAACTTATATACGATCAGAATCTACTGACATTTTAGAAATAACTTTTTTTCGAGGAAATCTATACTAACACTGTAGGCTCGAAACCGATGAAGCAAACTGAAACCAAAATTCAAAGAGAGATATTTCGTGTGAAAAAAATGACATGCAAATTTGAAAATAATAAAAGATGCTATCTTATCTATATAACTAGTGTAGAAAGGACAGAAGACACAAAGAATCAGCTAAAATGGGACAACTATGGGTACTTTCACTCTTTATTGCGCAGACTCCAAGTTGCGTAACAAAAGTTCCCGGATAATATTCCAAAATCGTCTATTGCTAAATTTTGCAGTTGTGGGGACAAAATTCACATTTTGTATCGCAGATGTATGTTCATGTACATACGTCATGAAACAGTGTTTGTATCATAAATTGTATTTTAAAATTCATATAAAGGAAAGGACTAAAATTTACATTAAAGGTCCTTGGCCCGATCGCTAATAGCCTTGTCCCCAGGGACCCAGGTTTTACCTGAAGTGGTCAACATTTTAGTATCAGAAGAAAGCTACTATTTTTCTCATTTAACCTGTTAAATCTTAGGGCTAAAGGGTTTTTGGTTTGGATGTTATAAGTGAAAATATACCCGATTTTGGTCGACCAATAATAATTTTACACAGTACTCTATGGGGATTACAAAATCACGTTTTTAGCTCTAACTTAAAAACGGGTTGACATATCGGCGCGAAACTTTACAGATGGGTTTTGGGATGAAGGCCATTCTATTAAGATGAAAAATTTATAGACTTAAATCGGGCTATCCCCCTTTAATAAAGTTTTCGAGTTCTTTGCTTTCAGCAAATTGTGCAAAATGGAATGACGGTGTATTTCGTGATCCTAGCAGCCCATTTCATTGTTTATGGTTGATTGATTGATTGATTTTATTCAGGAATTCATACAACATGATATTCATATAAAAATATAAAATAATAACAGCAAGTAGAAAATTCTTGACAATATAAACTATGAACAATGTTAAGAATTGAATTCCTAGGGTGACCCAAGAGAGTCACATAAAAGTAGCTTGTTTCCTTTGGGGCCCAAGTAAACAAATAAACACTGTATATAAAACTATTAAGTGTTATCATAATGGCTAAGTGTACAAATGACAGCAAATATAAACAGTTGTCAATCAGTAGAAATTAAACAATATTTAAATACACTTAAATACACATTAAAGCAAAACATTAAACCCCTATTATCAACCAAAATTGCACGTAACAAATTACACATAAACAATCTAAAGCAACATGCACTCAATTAAGACCTGTCTCAAAAAAGTGGTACAATCAGAAAAAAATTGGTTAAATATGGAATTTCACAAAAAGTCATTCTTACTTGACATAATATTAAAGAACAAAGACCAGGCTTTTCAATGGTTTTTGTTTCATCTTTTTTTGCTTTTGTCAATCCAGAGATATAATCAATTTACTGCGATACACCAAAATCGATTTTGTGCCACTTTTATGCATAGGCAGAGTTGTTTCGCGCAGTTATGCCATGCTGTCTTGAACCTCACAAAAGATTGCAACTTGACAAAAGAAACCAAAACACATATTACAGTAGACAAAGGAAGTCTAGTTTTAGCGACACAAGTTTTAATAGTCAACATAACACGAAAACACTTCTCCGTATACAATTACAAATGAAGAGCGCCGCTCATTACTCTCATTACTGAATGGTGAAGTCATATCTGTGATACAGCTTGGGGAGATTTCGGAAATTCTGTAATGTGTGTTCATGACGTTCGAGAGACTTTTTAGACCTCAGGTAATGATAATGGAAAAATCCGGTATGGTCTCGGCTATCGGAAGCTGAAAACAGAATTTAAATAAGACTTTCCGTTGGTGAGTGTTGGTGTTGTTTTTGTGTTAGTAACGTTGCGCCATGAGTCAATCCCGGAAATTGAGGGTTGAAAAAGTACTCCTAAATAATCGTAGATTATGCGCGATATAATGTGACTAGTGAGATGTACTATCTGTGTCGGTATTACTTAGATCATTGCTGAACCCAGCCCACAGTGTCATCATTGCAAGGTGACATTTACTTTTACTAAGGTGACAATGCAAATATGCATGGCTATTTTCCGGCAGTGGAACCAAGTTTGAACTGGGAAATGCAATGGGAGTATTGATTGCTGTCATAATTATATGCGCGGAACCGTGTTTGTGGCGCGGTCAAGCATGGTTTGCATGACACGTACAATGTACACACAGATTTACTGCATTCGGTTGTGTGTATATTGCAACGCGGTGCATTTGAACAGTTAGGAATGTACTACAAATGCACGAATTGCCGTCGGTGACTAGCGTCGGTGACTTGTCACTAGAATCTTCTATACAGGCTTCAATAGAGAGGTTTGTTTGTGCATAATCAGTTCAATGATAAATATATTATTTTCATAAATAATAAACAATACAAATATTTATTGCACGTCAATGAAATGGAGCTTTGAATTTATTACAAAATTGTTCAATCATGCCAGAAGGAATGTAATTGCAACTAAAATAAACACTCCAAATCCAAAGAAATGGTTTAAAAACATTGCACTGTCTTTGTGCATTTACTAATTGTTGAAGTCAATAAAAATTTGAATTTGGAAGCAAGGTATCAAGGTGTTGGTAGGAATTTGCGTTTTATGATACTTCAAGACCATTAAAACTCTCTCCTCCAGGTTGCTGTACGCTCATGGTTCTTTTTTTAACAAACAATAGTATGTCGAATAACTTTATTAGTAACTCTCCATTATTGATTTCACAAAGTTCCAAGTCTTAAAATAGATATTACCACAGCATCATGCATAAACATAACTTGCACTAGCTGACCAATTGGACTTCACATAAATTACATCATCTGCATTGCATCACCTCACATTTATAACATCATGGGGGATTTCCTAATTTTGCAATGTGTTTTGATCTCAAACCATAAACAAGTTGACTCAGTTTCTAAATTTACATTCCGCATTTTGACCTTTTCCTCTATCCTTTAAAAAAAGAGAGCTTGCTGGAATTTTAAAGATGTTGTGATTAGAATTAATTTGGTAAAATGTTATGCATAGTCGACAAATGATTTTATTTTGTACTGTTATGTACGCCTACTCTAATTCTTATTTAATAACTTTTCTAAATGATTGCTTTAGTAAAATGTTTAAAGACACTATCAGTGAAAGTGAACCCGAAAGAGTCAAAATATTTGAAATTTACAAGAGTAGCTTAAAAGTAAAGGTTAAGTCTGCCATGTCTGTTGAATTCACATACGTTATTTTTTCACCTGAAAAATTGATATGGAAGGAAGAAAACAGCAGTGTTCAAATATATGAATCTCCATTCAATTACGTGTTGTAGTGTCCATACGGACAGTAATGACTAAACTTCCCCTTTTTTCTCCTTATTGGGTTGCTTTTGGTCTTATCACTTTTAGCGTATGTTATGTTACCTGTATGTTACTTGTTACAAACATGTAAAAATCTGTTTTTAATGATTTGTGTTTCCGATTTTCAGAATCAGCAAATCACTGATAGTGCCTTAAAGTCGAATTTAATGTTAAGCAAACCACCAAATGTAGGGTGGGCGCGCATCTGGAAACTAGTGAAATTGATAACCTTATGAATCCGAACATATTTGCGAAACATTCTGCCAGTGTGAGTGGGTCATATACTTGCATCCCAGTGGGCGTCATCGGACACTGTACTCAAGCTACAAGCTAAATTTTAAATAAATCATTATGTTGTGTTGAGTCTAAATCCAATGATTTTTTAATCTTTTAGTATTCAAAATACTAGTGACATTGTATAATGAATATTTGATGACATTCAGATAAACACTTAAATGGAAATACCTCACAACGACATAGTTTACTGCCTTTTTGAAAGAAAGGATGGATATGTCAATTGCTAATTATAAGCACGTGAAGAGTACGCACAACAAGGGTTTGGTCTTTTCATAACATGGTTTTTATATAACGATATTCATCATGTATCAAATCACATTGACAAAATGCTAAATAAGCAGTGTAAATTACCACTTCATATTCGTTAAGCTTATGATAACACTAGCTAGATTAGATTCATTTCAACTATCATTTCCATCCAGAACCTGTGTCCCAAAAAATGGAGTCAAAGCACGAGAGCCGATAACTGTTATGGAAATAAGAAATCCTTATTATTTTTTTTTCTAGCTAGAACGGACATGTAGGGTACCCGACTTTGTGACAATTTCAGATAAATCTGGTGTTAAATTTTTGAGATACTCAAAGGTGACGTGAGATACCGTTTTTAGCGATTCGTGTAATGAAACGTCCAACTTAAGCGAATTTCTGAAAACAGGTGTCGATTGTTATACTACCTGTGTTTTGGAAAAAAAAACACAATCCTGTTTAAAATAAAACAAACTAATGGTGTGGATCAGCTATTGTTATTATTGTTTTTTATTTGCACTGTGTTGTTTGGAATCTTTAACAAAATACTTTCCTTGAGGTTTTCTCGGTTCTTTTATTTTCCAGTTACAGTGGGTAGGTAATGGTACATCGACTTGTAAACAAGCAACACCAACGCATTCAACGCCGGAGAAGGTTGATTTCCATCGCCTAGAGGATACTGATGCAGTTCACAAAACAATAGGGGGTGGAATGCCAATACTATTAAAACAGATGATGAGCATAGTTATCCGATTATCGCATTAACCCTCGTCTACCGAAGGCCCCCCCCTTCAGGTTTTCCCCCGGTTTGCTAAAACCCCCTTTTTTGGTGCCAAATTATTTAATGTAATTGTCAATTGACATGTTCCGCTCCTTTTCATCCAAAAACAAACATCCACCTCCCTTCGGAAGAGAAGTACCAACATGCCTAACACAACTCACAGGAACATCACAGACACTTGATTTTGGTACCAATAGATAGCTATTGTCCTCCTTTTTCCATTGATACCAAAATGAGTACCAACATGTCTAGCATTACGTCACGATGACGTCATAAAGTTCGCATGTCAGCGAAACTGCCATCTCCATAGACGCACACAAATTTCAATTTTTCGCCAAAAAGGTTAGGAAAATCAGATTTTCATGCGGTTTTTGACTCTACTTGATGGGAAATGACTAGTTTTATATAATGACAGCATTTTAGAGCTATAATAAGGTGTTTGAGTCGCTAAAATTGCGAAATATCAATTTTCCACCCTATATGCAGTATTTTTGGACTTTCCTCAACATATGACGTCATGGTGACGTCATAATGGGGATGTTGGTACTTATTTCGGTAGCAATGAAAAGAAGAAACTCTAAGCTATCCTTAGGTACCAAATTTATAGGAATCGGGTGTTCAGTAACGAAAATCACAGGGGGTGGTAACCACCCCCCCCCCTTCGGGAGTTTTGTTACAAAAAATGGCTCAGGTAGAGGTAAATTATATAATAACAAAATACTTAGTAACGTGAATACAAAAACCAATATTTGATTATTATTAATCTTTACCTGGAGCTGGTAAGTTCACGCAACTCAACCAATGGAAAGAAAATAGAGCAGGCCGTAACAAATACGATGACGAAAGAAAATGTAACTGTGTTGTTTGTTTTTATCAAACATATGGGTGATTACACCGCTTTATAGGATTGTGCGTTGCGACGCACGCAAGACATACCGATCATCTCTAGGGAAAGATCATCCTTGTCTACCTAGAGAACTAACTACTTAAAATTTCAACAACAACAAAAATTACGCTGAGTCGGTGTTGAATTGAGCTTTAAGATGGAATATATATTTCAATTATTAGAAGGAAGACTTTATTCGCGCTACCGTAGTGCGTTGTTTATTTGCACTATTCGTTCTCCACGTAATATGTCGCCTTGAGAATCAACCCGGGACTTAACTGAAATTGGGAGAGCGTGGTCTAGTGGTTAGGGTGCTTGCCTATGGCGCAAATATACCAAAACAAAATCCCGGGTTCGAATCCCGGTGGGGTCACTTGCTGGGATTCACTCGGGTGCTCAAATCTGGATTTGATCTGTATACGAGCTATTGATTAAATACAGAATACCGCTCTCCTCCATGGTTCACTTGGAATTGGGCAAATGAATCATGAAAGCATCCCGTCCTTCGGAGGGGACGTTAAGCCGTCGGTCCCGTGTACAGAGAGTCACAACTGTACATGTACATCGCAGTCAGTGTCGAATAAGAGTAGGGTGTAAACCCCTGACTGTTCCCAATCCGCCCCCAGTTTCAGAAAAAAAAAACGCGGGCCATGTTAGGAGCGTCCGTATCATAGATACACGCGGCCCCGGATCAGCTTACACAGTTGAACAAATCCTGACACCACCACAAGCCAGTCCGAATGACTTGTGGACACGAACGAACGAACGAACGAACTGAAATTTTGAAAATATGCTTTTTCGAGGATAGCTTTTGAACCACAAACAATAAGGAAGGAGCATAAGTGGATCAGACATTCTCCTCAAGTGTTCTGAATATATCAGTTACACTCTTCAAGTCTTTTTTTTTTTTTTTTTTTTTTCGCCAAAAAGGTTAGGAAAATCAGATTTTCATGCCGTTTTTGACTCTACTTGATGGGAAATGACTAGTTTTATATAATGACAGCATTTTAGAGCTATAATAAGGTGTTTGAGTCGCTAAAATTGCGAAATATCAATTTTCCACCCTATATGCAGTATTTGTGGACTTTCCTCAACATTATGACGTCATGGTGACGTCATAATGGGGATGTTGGTACTTATTTCGGTAGCAATGAAAAGAAGAAACTCTAAGCTATCCTTAGGTACCAAATTTATAGGAATCGTGTGTTCAGTAACGAAAATCACAGGGGGTGGTAACCCCCCCCCTTCGGGAGTTTTGTTACAAAAATGGCTCAGGTAGACGAGGGTTAAATTATATAATAACAAAATACTTAGTAACGTGAATACAAAAACCAATATTTGATTATTATTAATCTTTACCTGGAGCTGGTAAGTTCACGCAACTCAACCAATGGAAAGAAAATAGAGCAGGCCGAAACAAATACGATGACGAAAGAAAATGTAACTGTGTTGTTTGTTTTTATCAAACATATGGGTGATTACACCGCTTTATAGGATTGTGTGTTGCGACGCACGCAAGACATACCGATCATCTCTAGGGAAAGATCATCCTTGTCTACCTGGAGAACTAACTACTTAAAATTTCAACAACAACAAAAATTACGGTGAGTCGGTGTTGAATTGAGCTTTAAGATGGAATATATATTTCAATTATTAGAAGGAAGACTTTATTCGCGCTACCGTAGTGCGTTGTTTATTTGCACTATTCGTTCTCCACGTAATATGTCGTCTTGAGAATCAACCCGGGACTTAACTGAAATTTTGAAAATATGCTTTTTCGAGGATAGCTTTTGAACCACAAACAATAAGGAAGGAGCATAAGTGGATCAGACATTCTCCTCAAGTGTTCTGAATATATCAGTTACACTCTTCAAGTCTTCTCATCTCAGCCTATCAAGTATTCTCAATTCGTTTTAATGTTGAGGTATACTTGTGAATATGCCTAAGTCTGAATTGATTTCACTTATGAACCATAACTTTGAATGAAACACAAGATTGAATCAAATGTGAATGCGATTTGCAACCTCCTTTATGGATTTCCCACTAGATGCATGAAGCTATTTTGCCCTAGTTTTTAGGAATAGTAAGGAAACATTGGTAAAGAGGTCGTTCCACGACTTCTTAAAAGAGCCGGGCTTTTTCGACCCATCTCACCGCCGGGGGGGGGGGGGGGGGCTGATTCCACCCCCTAGTATCTCAGAAACGGATTGATGAACTATCATATGTGTGGTACCAATGGATAGCTATAACCCTCCTGTGTCCATTGATACCAAAAAAAGTACAAACATACCTTGTATGACGTCACAGTGACGTCAAACATGACGTCATGCAAAAATGCGAAAAATCTAACAAAATCGCAAAATACATGGTTTTTCGCCATTTTTTTCAAACAAAGTTTGATTTTTTTGGCCATGATGTGTGTCAAAGTATGCACACACATGCTCTTACTACAAATAAATCAAATAAATAAGATAAAAACATAGTGTAACTGTATGCTTAGCACAAAAAAACTGGAGTTCTGCTGTTCCGTGTAATTTCAATGGGAATAGCTTTTCTTCGCACGCAGTGCGCGATTACGTAACGCCGCGTCAAAACCGTAGGTCCGATTTTGTTCAAAATGGTCTTAAATCGAGCGCAAGGCTTTAAAAAAAAGTCATGTAATCTTGGCGTGCAAAAATAACAAATAGGTGAGATACGACATAAAATGTTGGATTCCGCCCCCGGGCCTTTTAGGGTTAAAGGCGCATTTGGAGATTATTTTGGATATTTGATTGATTTCTTTCTAAACATTTGTCTCTTTCATGCCTTGAACCACCTTTAAATACTGATACCTTAGAGATTTCTTGGCATAAATTATGATTCAATTCAAATTTAGGTAATTGAGAATTTCCTGGAGACTTGCATCTGGATGTGAAAAAAAATATCATTTCTATCTTAAAAAGCAATTAGGACAACGGAAATAAATCGTTCCAAATATAGCCAAATGTCACCGTTGTATGATTGTCTTCCAAACTATGTCGAAAACCAAAATCCCAACATGTGAATTCCCTGGCATCTGAACTTTTGTATATAGATGTAGGGCATATGTACTGCCCACAGTAAAACAATTAACAGCATATTTTCAAAGAGTCGCAAATGTTCCAAATTTCAGCTTTGTGCAAGTTGTGTTTAATTGTCTAGTAAACTTCCCGCCCCGACTTGGTAAGCTCAAAATGCTCATAAACGATAGATTTTGTAATTAAATCTTGATCGTCCGATTTGTAATTTAAATCGTCGGAACTGGGGAAACGCCAAATTTGTGCCCGTCCATTGTGAAAATAGCCTATTGCTGGCGATATCATATTGGAAGGTCTTTATTGCTCAGCAATTGAATTTTAATCGAGTATACGATAGAATTATCCTAATTCAAATCCCGCTTTGCGATACTAGACCATGTTCGAACTAGCCCCCCACTCCAATTTAATGTGGCAAAATCTCATTTTTGTAAAATTGGGGGCGCTCTTCAAACAAATGTAAAAATATCAGTCATTTCTTCAGGGTGTATGTAAACAATCACGTTCTAACTTTTTGTTGTAGTTGGTGAGTATTGGAAATCGTTGTAGGTCCGTACCTGCCAGTGGGCAAAGCTGAGAACAGCAGTGTTCTTAATACAGCCGATTTTTGTTCATGCCGGGATACGGACATTTTATGACGCAAGCAGGAGAAATTTAAATGGCAGCTTTAAGCTAACTTAACGGGCTTTAGCAGTCCATTTCATTAAAAACCCTATAAAATGTTGATATGCGCAACACAGCAAATGATGAGTACAATAGCGGTTTGCAATTTGGAAGAAATGGCTGAATGTGCTTTAACAACCAATTTAAAGGGTTTCAAACTTCATGTTTTCAGGAAAGATCCCACATTCCATAATATAAATCATTAGGGCATTGGAGTTCTGTATCATGCAGGAATATATTTGTTACATCAGTGCTACTCTTAGTTTATTATTCTTAAAATAAGCGATCAAGGATGCACACATATCCAATACATCGCATCCCCTTACTCATATAATGTGAGTCCAATACTCTCATCACTACATCACCGTGCCCCCTTTAACATAGGGTCTTACAAACCATTTTTTGTAACACCGTTACCAAGGGAGGGTGGTTGGTACACGCCCCTCGAGACTTTTTATAATAAAAGATCGATGCTTATGATTTTGATACCAATGGATAGCGATGACTCTTCTTTTCCAATGGAACCAAAATAAGTACCAAACATACATAGTATGGCGTCACAATAACGGCATCAAGTTCGCGCAGTATCGCAAAATTGGCATTTTCACGAAAAAATAGGCGAAAATACCAATTTTGCGTAAAAAATCGCAGGAATAGCGGATTTTCATGAGGTTTTCCACCTCTAAATGTGGTATTTGGCTAGTTTTCATTAAAATAGAAGTTAAGAGCCATTACATGTGCATAATATTTAAAAAAATGACCATAAAATATCCTGGGGGCAACCACCCACCCCCCCTACACTCGACTTTGACGCATACACTAACCCGGTGGGAAGGTGATACACTTGTAAAAACGGCATTTGACTGGCAGCTGGGGACTACTACATGCAGAACGTAAAATAACTGGAGCTGTAAAAATGACGAAAATATTGCAGAGGAGAACGTAAAATAACGGCAGATCGTAAAATTCAGCTTCAACGTTATGTTGTTTTTTGACTTGCTTTAAACAATATTAAGAATTAAAACGTTATTACATACTCTGACCAAATTTTCAGTTGTAGCTATGCATTAATACAAACGTTGTATTTACGCTACTACGTGGTTGTAAAAAAATGTTTCAGGCAAACAATTTTGAAAAAAAGCAATAAAGGGAAAACGTGAAGTAATAAAGATTTAAACCAGTTTATTCACTTTGTTTTATATGGTAATGTATACATTTTAATGTCACCAATTACTTAATCATCGTATGAATAAACTTAATACATGTACCATACATAGATTCGAACACGGGCCTTAAGATTACAAGTCCTAAACCTTATCCACTACACTATACATGACTTTACTGATAGCAGATGCTAAACTTAAATATATATATATGTGTGTGTATACTTTTTTCAAATTAAACTAAATATAATACAAAAAAGGAGGAAAAGAGTTTTTTTAACTATTTTTAAAAATGGTAGGGAAAATAAGATTTTGTTTTTTTAATGACGTTACTTACGACGTTATTCAACACATTTTATAGGTAAAACGATTTTCATAGTTCGTATTCTTACATTAAAAACAAGTAAGTTACAAAAGAACGTAATATTACGGAAAATATAATAACGGTCAGCGTATCAATACTACTTTTTTTTCAAAATATGTAGTATTATTTTTAGCCACTGTTTATTTACATTTTTCTGCTTCCAAATTGTAATATTATGTTAGGTATAGGTAATAAAGCGTGAAGATTATTGGTTTACCGTAATTTAAAAGGTACAGTCTGGTAAAATTAGGAACATTTTTAACAGTGTAGATGATAAAACGTGTGTTTGAATAGTAGAGAAAACAATACTAGGATAAATTAAGTCATCAACCCCAGGGAAAAATAGAATAACAAAGTACTGAAATATTATGTCGGGGTCGCGGTAAAATGGAACTCGAGTTTCAAAGCAGAGACGAGAGATTTTTTTTTTTTTTTTTTTTATTCAACACATTTTATAGGTAAAACGATTTTCATAGTTCGTATTCTTACATTAAAAACAAGTAAGTTACAAAAGAACGTAATATTACGGAAAATATAATAACGGTCAGCGTATCAATACTACTTTTTTTTCAAAATATGTAGTATTATTTTTAGCCACTGTTTATTTACATTTTTCTGCTTCCAAATTGTAATATTATGTTAGGTATAGGTAATAAAGCGTGAAGATTATTGGTTTACCGTAATTTAAAAGGTACAGTCTGGTAAAATTAGGAACATTTTTAACAGTGTAGATGATAAAACGTGTGTTTGAATAGTAGAGAAAACAATACTAGGATAAATTAAGTCATCAACCCCAGGGAAAAATAGAATAACAAAGTACTGAAATATTATGTCGGGGTCGCGGTAAAATGGAACTCGAGTTTCAAAGCAGAGACGAGAGATTTTTTTTTTTTTTTTTTTTATTCAACACATTTTATAGGTAAAACGATTTTCATAGTTCGTATTCTTACATTAAAAACAAGTAAGTTACAAAAGAACGTAATATTACGGAAAATATAATAACGGTCCGCGTATCAATACTACTTTTTTTTCAAAATATGTAGTATTATTTTTAGCCACTGTTTATTTACATTTTTCTGCTTCCAAATTGTAATTTTATGTTAGGTATAGGTAATTTAGCGTGAAGATTATTGGTTTACCGTAATTTAAAAGGTACAGTCTGGTAAAATTAGGAACATTTTTAACAGTGTACCTTCACATTTGTTTTGCTAAAATGACCGGAAAGGATGAGAGAACGATTACCTAGAAGCTTTTTATGAAAGTTTTTAGCATTTTAGCGCACCGGGGCGAAGTTCACTGGGGGATGGTAACCACCCCCCCTCTTGGTAAGACGAGGGTTAAACAGTTCCAGTGGTAACGGAGCTGTTTGTAAGGAATCTTACAAGGTGTAGTGAGTGCCTGACTATCGGTATGCGCATAAGATATGATTAGTAGCCCTGAGATTGACATCTCACTCTAGATACATTGAATTTATTTCCTTCTAAATCGGTTTTGCTTTTATGTTGAGAGAAGCACATCACGCTAGGATCCCTTGCTGAATCTCTAATACGCAACTGCTAGGTATTTGTTATTTATTAATTCAAAAACGGAACTACTTTTCCATTGTCACAATATGCATTTAAATGTGGATGATACGTGTCGAGAAATCCGACGGTCTAGTACGAATACTTGTTTCTTTTTAATAATGTCGTCATTTCCTTTGGGATTAAGATAGCTTATCTTCAATTTGAAATTAATATTCGTTATCATCGTTCCTTTTCTGTAACATAAGCAAGTCCATGGTAAAACAACTTTAAACAAACAACACCCACGCAATTAACGTCGGAGTTTGTTTGACATTTCCATATAGGGGACAGGCCTGTATATTGCAAGTGAAAATAACTTGAGCATAGCCTTGGGGATCCTGTTACACTTCACAAATAAGGTATGGACAACTAGCAGATACTGAAAGCAGATTACGGAAACGTCATTTGGCCATTACAATTAGAAACAATAGCCGTAATTTTGCAGACACAAAGGGGGATGGGCGTTGAACTGGTGAATTGATCGCCTGAGTTATGATCACTTGTTTTAGAAGCAAAATTGTGAATTTAACAATGTAATGATTTGTTCCTGTGTAGAATTTGTAAATAATTTTTCAAGGATGTATCGCTCGGTTGCCTATAAGCGGTTTTGTGTTTGATTAAAGAACGAAGCTTATGCCTTTTTTACCTTTCACACATAGACCTTGATATACTTTCTTTGCCAGATTCTAGTGCGTGTATTTTCACACCCGGATGTTCTGCCTTCTAATTGCACTCAACATGCAAAGAGGGGGAAACGAAACTGCGAATTCTATCACTTCGACTTAATTTCTTTGAGAGGCGCACCAATAAATCAATTTAATCAACCTCAAAATATCTTGGCTAATGTATTCCACAGCAGATTATAATTTTGATGTAATAATGGCTATAGTATTTCGGTCAAGATATTCATTTGAAACCAATTAATTATGACCTGAAAATAGTTACCACCAATTTTGCCGATTTGAGTGATGAGTTTTAAATTTGTTTAAATATAAAGACCTTGCGTATCCCAAAGTAGTTCGAGACTGGCGTCGGAATGTGCTGCTCATCGCAAAGTTATTATGTTAAAACGTTGATGACAAGTCGTATAGGGTGCTGAAAATTGAAAGGAAGGAAAAGATAGCTTATTACAACAGCAATATATTATTTGTTCAAGAAAAGGTTGCACTTACGTAGAGTAGCTGTATTATATCAGGCAACATATTCGTTAAAAAAACAATTATGAGCCCCAAATAGTCCAGAGGGTATTTACATTAAATTACAAAAAGAAACAAATTATATCAAAAATTATTTCTCCAAACTTATTACTCTAAACTTTGAATGTAAAGAAAACTCGGGTTTTAGCGCACTTAATTACTGCCAACGTTCGCAGACGTTCCCACCACGTCAAAACGTCCTGTGAGCGTCATGTTTTTTTTTTTTTTTTTTTTTTACATGTACAGTTGTGACTCTCTGTACACGGGACCGACGGCTTAACGTCCCCTCCGAAGGACGGGATGCTTTCATGATTCATTTGCCCAATTCCAAGTGAACCATGGAGGAGAGCGGTATTCTGTATTTAATCAATAGCTCGTATACAGATTAAATCCAGAATTGAGCACCCGAGTGAATCCCAGCAAGTGACCCCACCGGGATTCGAACCCGGGATTTTGTTTTGGTATATTTGCGCCATAGGCAAGCACCCTAACCACTAGACCACGCTCTCGTAGAGTAGCTGTATTATATCAGGCAACATATTCGTTAAAAAAAACAATTATGAGCCCGAAATAGTCCAGAGGGTATTTACATTAAATTACAAAAAGAAACAAATTATATCAAAAATTATTTCTCCAAACTTATTACTCTAAACTTTGAATGTAAAGAAAACTCGGGTTTTAGCGCACTTAATTACTGCCAACGTTTTTGCAGACGTTCCCACCACGTCAAAACGTCCTGTGAGCGTCATGTGAACGTCCGCTAACGCTGTGTGTTACCTGGGATACTCCCTCATTAAACATAGGTGTAAACTTTTATACCAACACATTTTCACAAAGTAGGCTCACAAATTAGAAACAAGGGTTATTTGAAATCAATTTTGAACAGTGTGTTTCCAAAGTGAGAGGTAAATCGGCAATAGTTCACTTGAAATCCGGCATGATAATTATTCACCAAAATGAGTATGATATAACAGGTATCGTATGCATAAATAAACTTACATATACCAAAGGAAAGAGTATGCAAGTATCTAACGCACACAATCAATTATACATGCCAATAAAATGAGCATATTCGCTCAAATTAACAAAATCTGATATAAATCTAGGTTGCTGTTTTTACAGTGTTTTTTGTTGATCACCCATCTATCAATACAGTTTCACCGACTTTATAATTATCCAGAAACAATGAAAACGTGTTCATTGAAAACCTTTTACTTTTTCTGACAGCCTACGGAGGGTGCATAATCAAATTAAGATTAAATATCAGAACCACGGAAGTTATATTAGAATTGCAAATGCCCAACATAATATAAGACGTCATAGAATGGGTATTTGAAACTATTCTTATTTTAAGATTAAGCCCTGATTTATTTTTATTTTTATGACCAACAACCAGGTTTACAGCGATGTACTAACACTGCAATAAGTTATTACTTCTGGACATTGAACTCTGCTAGGGTTTTATTGTACTGTCTGACCGTTTCAACGTTGTAGGCAGATGCTTTCGCTTTACAACTAATCTCTCATACACTTCACCTTGACGCCTCAAGCAATATCGGGAAACAATATCTCAATCTTCAAAACAGATCATTTCTATCATGAGTGTAGTGATATGAATTATTAGGGAATAATCTGTTTTAAGATCGTGGATTATACGTAGGAACGTGTTTGTTTTCGCTTTTGTTTTGCCATATTTGTGATATACAATGTTTACTCGTCCTTGCGTGTGATTTAAAAGAATAAGGAGACTGGAAATATTAAAATGGACGATGGTTTTTGGTATCTAAGAGTGTAAACACAAATAAGTCAATACCCAGTCAATCAGGGGGTCACGCCAACATGCGTTATTTTCTTGTACACGAGAAGGCAATACAATCACAGTGACCTCAATAGCTGGTCGAAAACACTCTGGAAAATGTCCTGATTTGAGGTCCAAAATACCTGAATTCAGTATAAAAAAATGTATTATTGTTGCGGAACGTCAACGTTATATCTTAGTTGGTCCAATATGACGTGAAATGGTGTTTGGTGTTAAAAACAACGAATTAAAAGCGATGAATTTTTAAGTTTTGAAAAAGCGTGGTCTCTAAAGTTATAGAAATCCCAACAAATTTTAAAGCATCTCAAATCATTAATTGAATTGTGTGATACAAAAAAGTCTATTTACGTATTACTCTATCTGTTTAAAAAAAGCGAAGCCCTCGGAAAATGTATAACCTTGCATTTACTGGCATCACGGATTTGAATTCTCATATGCTATAACACGGTGATTTCCATCGATTTCAACTGCAGACGTGTGCAGGGAATGTGGACAATAGCAAGTCGTTCGCCTATTGTATTTGTGAAAGCCCATGTAAAATGACCCTGTCCAACAATTTTCGCTGTGAACAATAGTCCTTGGGTGACCTGCCGACTAACTGTACCATCATTGTACTTAAAGATATCCATTACTTTGGATGAATCATATGCAAATTATTCAACTTCTGTCTTATCGTTCTTGTTCGGGGATGCCTATATACACTGTTGCTCATAAAAATGGAATAAAATATTTTTACCACTTTTTATGGAATGATTCTTACAGTGTGAGTTATTTATGATATCTAGGGTGTATATGGTCAGTCTCTTCAGAAAATATGGAGTCAAAAAAAGGAGAGTCCATAACTTTATAAATAATTTATTTAAATTTAAGCGTTTCAAAGATTAGTTATCTGAACTTCCTTGAGAACAAAAGGAAACCAATCGATTCAGGACTTATTGAGATATACAGTATATGTAAGCAAGTTGCAAGCCATGGGAACCACAACCTTTAGAAACACTTGGAACACTTCCACCATCTTTTTAAATTAGCCTTTCTTCAAACGAGGAGCATGAAGCACAATTTTTTTGACATGGATCCTATTCTTCTTCTTGCGTATGAGGCAGCAGCTAAATATGTTGTAAACGGTGGAGCCAGCTCACTGTTGATTGGTTGGGGTTTGACAAGTCTATGTCCACCAGTGGACGAAAGGTAGGGCACTCGTTGAGAATGTGATCCGCAGTCTGTGATGGAGAACCACATTGGCAGGCTGGCGATGGCCGCAGCCCCCATCGGTGCATATTGCTGTTGAAGCGACCGACTCCTGTGCGAATCTGGTTTAAGGTGACCCATTCCTTGCGTTGGAGATTGCTACCAGGTGGTAGTTCTGTCATCGGTGTAATAGTGAGTTGATCTGGTCTTTGAGTATCTAGCCAGGCAGTATTCCATGTCTGTAAGATATTGAATGGGGAGCTGGAGAGTTTAGCAGCGTGTCGACAGAAAGGTCGATGAGAGCACAGTCTCTGTCTGCCGAGCTGGTGTGATTCTTTGACAGTGTTATGCAGCAGGTGCTTGTTGTCTAGCAGAGCCTTATTCACTAGTTTGTGCGTGTGGTGTTCTCTCCGAAGCACTGCAGGTGCAATGCTTGAAAGCACTGGTAGAAACTCAGATGGAGTAGGACGGAGGCAACCAGTAATGGTTCTCAAGGTCTCGTTGAGTACTGTGTCCAGCTTCTTTGTGTGAGAGCTGTTGCACCATGTTCGGGCGGCATATTCAGCAGCGCTGTAGACCAGAGCCAAGGCGGTGGTGCGTAGAGTCGTTGGGCTGGCACCCCATGAGGATCCAGTAAGTCGGCACAGGAGGTTATTCCTCGACGATACCTTGGCGCATACGGATTCGAGGTGCTGCCGGTAAGTAAGCTGCCGGTCAAGCTTCACTCCCAGATAGGTTGGTGTATGATTGTATGGAAGAGGCACTCCATTGAGGTTGACTTGAAGCTGGCGATGAGCCTCTTTGGTGTTGAGCTGGAAGGCAGTAGCGGTGGTCTTGGCAATATCTGCAGTAAGTGTACTTTCTACTTCTATCCAGCTGCTGTTCGAGTGGAGAAGTGCAAGATCGTCGGCGTAGCCATATTGTCTAGATGCTGTTTGGGGGTAAATCGCTGATATGCATGTTGAAAAGCATGGGAGCCAGTACAGATCCTTGTGGTACTCCGTTCCTCAGACGACGCGGACGACTACTCTGCCCATCACTGGTCTTGAGAATAAAGCTACGGTTTGCAAGCATGTTACATTATGAATTGTAATTGTGACGATCCGGGATGGTCCTGAGAAGCTTGAGTGTTAGGCCCTGGTGCCACACGGTGTCGTATGCTGCAGTAAGGTCCGCCAAGATGACGCCTGCCTTACGACGCTTTTCAAAGCTTTCCTCAATATCATTTGTGAGTTTTACAATCTGGTGGACAATGCTCCGGCCACGGCGAGATCCTGCTTGTTCATCTGGGAGATGGGGTTCGACAACGGGCTCCAACCGGGCCAGGATCATCCTCTCAAGGAGTTTGAAGGAGACACACAGTAGTGATATTGGGCGGTAGTTCTTAGGGTTGTCGACAGGCTTGTTTGGTTTGGGGAGTGCGATGATAGTAGCCCTCCTCCAGATCTTGGGTAAGGACTGGTTGATAAGGCAACACGTGTAGAACTCCTGGAGCCACTCTAGACATCGTGGGCCGCATTGCATCAGGAACTCCGCTGGTATGTTATCAGGCCCCTGGGCCTTTCCACTCTTTAGTAGCAGAGGTAAGCTCTGTGATGGGTAAGCTCCGTGATGGGGCTGCTTTCATCCATACAAGTGTTCCAAGATTGCTTTTCGAGAACTTCAGTCATCTTTTCATTTGACTTCACGACAAATTAACATCAAAATCAATTTTAACAACGTGATATTGATAGGATTTAGTTTCATATTAAGCCAATTAATTTATTCAGAGGTCATCATCATTACATCGGAGAAAACAACCCAAGATTCCCCCACTTACAATTTACGACACTTGGCACGTGGTAGCATATTTAAGAAATAAAGGGTTTGCAGTTTTTTCTGGCCGAGGATACATTATGAACCCATAAATGACACTGCAAACCCTTTATTTCTATTCTATTACCTAAAACAGCTTCATTTAATAAGAAAATGCATTGGCGACCCATTATTGCAGATTTTTTTTTTTTTTTTTTTTGGGTTCGACGACGGGCTCCAACCGGGCCAGGATCATCCTCTCAAGGAGTTTGAAGGAGACACACAGTAGTGATATTGGGCGGTAGTTCTTAGGGTTGTCGACAGGCTTGTTTGGTTTGGGGAGTGCAATGATAGTAGCCCTCCTCCAGATCTTGGGTAAGGACTGGTTGATAAGGCAACACGTGTAGAACTCCTGGAGCCACTCTAGACATCGTGGGCCGCATTGCATCAGGAACTCCGCTGGTATGTTATCAGGCCCCTGGGCCTTTCCACTCTTTAGTAGCAGAGGTAAGCTCTGTGATGGGGCTGCTTTCATCCATACAAGTGTTCCAAGATTGCTTTTCGAGAACTTCAGTCATCTTTTCATTTGACTTCACGACAAATTAACATCAAAATCAATTTTAACAACGTTATATTGATAGGATTTAGTTTCATATTAAGCCAATTAATTTATTCAGAGGTCATCATCATTGCATCGGAGAAAACAACCCAAGATCCCCCCACTTACAATTTACAACACTTGACACGTGGTAGCATATTTAAGAAATAAAGGGTTTGCAGTGTCATTTATGGGCGAATAATGTGTCCGAGGTCAGAAAAACTAAATATTTGAAAGTTTTTTCTGGCCGAGGATACATTATGAACCCATAAATGACACTGCAAACCCTTTATTTCTATTCTATTACCTAAAACAGCTTCATTTAATAAGAAAATGCATTGGCGACCCATTATTGCAGAATAATGGGCAGTAAACTGACCAATCAGAATGCTGCATTTTCAATAATGGGCAGCAGAGGTAATAGAATTGCAAAGAGAGGGCAAATTGCAAACTCAGTAATTTTGTTAAAGGTCCCAAACAACATAGGCCAAATAAAAACGAAAATAACAATTGCTAATCCAAGCCATTGGTTTGCTTTATTTTAAACAGGTTTGTGTTTTTGCCAAACACAGGTAATATAACAATTGACACCTGTTTTCACTGGAAAAATGTTGGACGTTTCATCACATGAATCGGTAAAAATCGTGTCTGACATGCCTCACTTTACCTCTGAGTATCTTAAAAATTCAATATCAGATTTATCTGAAATTGTCACAAAGTCGGGTCGATTAAACGCCCGTTCTAGCTAAAAGAAAATGAAAAAGGAATTCTTACTTACATAACAGTTATCGGCTCTCGCGCTTTGAATCCATTTTTGGGGCCACAGATTCTGGATGAAAGTGATACTTGAAATTAATCTTGTCTAGCTAGTGTTATCATAAGCTCAACGAATATGAAGAGGTAATTTACATTGCTTATTTAGCATTTTGTCAATGTGATTTGATACATGCTGAATATCGTTATACAAATGCCATCTTAGGAAAAGACCAAACACTTGTTGTGCGTACACTTCACGCGTTTATAATTAGCAATTGATATATCGATACTTTGTTTCAAGAAGACAGTTGCGAGGTATTTCGATTTAAGTGTTTAACTGAATGTCAGCAAACATTCAGGCATTCATAGCAGAAATGTGTTTTATAAAATGTCACTAGTACTTCGAATACTAAAAGATTAAACAATCATTGGATTTAGACTGAACACAACATAATATATTATTTAAAATTTAGCTTAAAGTTTGAGAACAGTGTCGGATGACGCTCATTGGGATGCAGGTATATGACCCACTTACACTGGCAGAATGTCCTCGAATAAAAATTATTTCTAAAATTTCAGTAGATTCTGATCGTATGTTTTGGTGTTGTGGAAAAAATACGGACAGAAATTACAACATTCTGAATATGTTACAAACTGAGATCGCAAACATCTGTTCAAGAGATTAGCACACTAAGTATTATACAAAGACAAACGGATTAGATAATGTTTTTTTTTTTTTTTTTTTTAAATGCCATCTTAGGAAAAGACCAAACACTTGTTGTGCGTACACTTCACGCGTTTATAATTAGCAATTGATATATCGATACTTTGTTTCAAGAAGACAGTTGCGAGGTATTTCGATTTAAGTGTTTAACTGAATGTCAGCAAACATTCAGGCATTCATAGCAGAAATGTGTTTTATAAAATGTCACTAGTACTTCGAATACTAAAAGATTAAACAATCATTTTTTCCCTGTATTTTTGTTCTATATTGTCCTTGTCCATCAACTGCCGTAAGGATTATTAATAATCCTTTGCAATTTGTATTTTTCTAGTCCCCTTGTTTGTTCTACTCTGTGCTAGTCCTTGTGGCTTTCGTCTTGTCTGACTTGTCAACACATCTTGCCCACAGGCATTGTGTAACTATTATCTACCCAATTTCTCATTGATCTCCTCTTTCTTCCTTCTTCAATCAACTTCACCCCATCTCAAGTTCTTTTTTTTTTTTTTTTTTTTTTGTCTCTGTTCTTTGTTATGTATATTTTCCTATGTAATATTATATATCACCCCTTACTTGTATCATTTTTGTAATATTTAATATATTTGACTTGTATGTATAACAGGGCCAGCAATAACCATAAGCTCTATCGGGTTGTCCATTACTGGTCCTAGCATATCATATCCGTCACCAGTTCATCTTATTACAGTGTACAATTGATTCATTATGTATTATTATATTATATACTGTATTATACATTTTTGTCACGTTCGATATGTTATGCTGAATAAAGAAACTGAAACTGAAACTGAAACTTTAGACTGAACACAACATAATATATTATTTAAAATTTAGCTTAAAGTTTGAGAACAGTGTCCGATGACGCTCATTGGGATGCAGGTATATGACCCACTTACACTGGCAGAATGTCCTCGAATAAAAATTATTTCTAAAATTTCAGTAGATTCTGATCGTATGTTTTGGTGTTGTGGAAAAAATACGGACAGAAATTACAACATTCTGAATATGTTACAAACTGAGATCGCAAACATCTGTTCAAGAGATTAGCACACTAAGTATTATACAAAGACAAACGGATTAGATAATGCAAGAAATGAATCACACATTTTTACGTGGATGTCTGGAGAATCGTTATTATAGAGGCGACAATTCGTAATGTATGTTAAATTTCTTTTTGCTTAAAATTATGTATAAATGAGTGCAAACAATTACGTCATTTGTCTTACATTTGTTCACACAGATGACATTCTATTTCATAGAAAACCTGAACAAAACGGCAATATTCCATTATTCATGTTACTATTCAAATGCTATTCTTCTGTACAGAGCTGGTGTAAACCTCTCACGCTTCATCAAATGTTTAATGAGCTGAAAAAAAGTTATGACATACGGTCTAATGCATGTTTTTTGTAGACAGTGGAAAAAAAAAAGAAACTTCTCCGGCATGTCAGAGAACAGTCTCTAACTCACCATATGTAAAAAAAGGCTTACCGAGGTACGTCAAGTGAGCATTGACCACATTGATAATAATTTTACGCAGCAAAATCAGAAGAGAAAGTTATGACCAACTATAACGAAGAAGAAATTGTCTTCTGGCCGATGTAGCATAATGACCTTTAGGATACATCCTGGGGGATACATCAACCTTCCAATGTAGGACAGTAGTGATTTTGGTGTATTTCTCCTACCTTATCCTTCACATTCAGGCAGGCGTTATATGATATAATATATTATTAGGTGGTATGGCGATCATGATCCCGCAGTAAGCATAGAGTTAATGTCGTACAAAACAACATCCTTGGGCAAAACTCTTTTCATTAATCTTTAATACTTATCCATTGTTTTATGACACTTGACTAGTTCCGTTACAAAAATGTCATATTTCGAAAGCATTTTATGTATATATAATACCTTGCCCGAGAATAAACCCATTAGCCAATCACCTAATGTTAGCATAGTAGTGCCAAATTAATGTAATGATATAATTTGACAAGCAAATAGATAACACGTAATCTCATAATGTAATTACTAAGATTGTGTAATTGCAAAAATATATCAAAAGCCCAGCTAGAGGGTGGCCAGATATATATCGCGTAGATAAAAACTATTTCGTTTAAAATGCAAAACACATTATCAACAATACCTTTAGTCTCTAATTCAAACACAAACAATAACATTCTGTAATATCACAGACGACCTTTAACATCGGAATTACATTTTAGCTAATATTGAGTTACACACATTGCGCACCCTCCTTGGGGGAAACATGCTATGGGTAATCGGACAAATCAAAACACAGTACATTCCCGTAAATTTACCAATTTACTAATTTCCCATAAACGGGTATTTAATGTTTGTAATCTTGAGGATCATTTGCAGTTCGGTCAGAAAGGGTTGTAAACATGTCCGATAAACATACCCACAGGTACTTAATCACTTCATTATTGTTTGATCATATCCATATAT